>JAAGKR010001177.1:0-52276 GCA_011419295.1 Clarias macrocephalus
AGAGCTTGAAACTTCCAAGACATGCTTGGACGAGTGACACTCTCGGTGCGAAACTGGAGCAGAAATCTCTAGCTATAAACTCTCTCACTCCTCTTTACCCTGTATTCAGGGTCGCTGGGGGCATGGAGCCTATCCAAGGAGACTCAGGGCTTGAGGTGGGATGCTTAACTACATGGTGTGCCAATCCACCGCAGGGCACACACCCATACCGTATACACACACTTACACATTTATTCACCACGCTACAGGGAATACGGGAAGGCCGAATAACCTAATCTGCATGTGGGAGGAAACCAGAGTACCTGGAGGAAACCCACCAAGCACGGGGAGAACATGCAAACTCCATGCACAGACTTGAGGAGGTAATCAAACCCGGGCCATGGAGTTGCATGGCGATAGTGCTAACCACTTCACCACTGTGCCGCCCCATATAGCGTATCTATATCGAATTAACCATGCGAATGTGAAACTCCTTACGTCGTAATAAGGAAGTTGTGGGCCTGGTGTTCTAATGATATTTGATATTTGGATGCTGATTGGTTAATCTGGCAACCCGTACAGTCATTAAACGTTGGTGGGTTCAGCATTGGTGAGTGAATGTCCCTTGATAAACTGTGGTTTCAGGTTTTGTTTTCTCAATGCGCTTTGACATCGCTTGATTATCCTGATGTGTTCGCTTGTTCCGTGTCTCATCTTGTTTAGATCGGTTCCTTCTGCCCTGTTGTTTCTGTTCCTCCTTGCCCTCTCCTGTGCTTCTGCTGATATTCATCTACTTACCCTGATTGTGAATATGGATTATCATTCCGTAACAGCCTCCGTTTTGACCTCCATCCCAGACGTTGGTAATGAGATTCAGATTCGCTTTAATAAAACACACATCGAGTTTATACCCTTGCATCATGTCTTCATAACCACAAGATACAGTTCAGACCATTACAGTCTCATATTGATATAGTCTCGTATTTTATTTTTATGTAGTAGTCATTTGCTTTTGTACTCGAGGAAAAAAAAATAGCACTGAGTGGGGAACAGGTAGCACAAGTGTATGTAAACACTTGATGTGGTGGTGATGGACAGCATCACTTGGACATGCTTGGAGAGCTATAGTGCTCTTAATGACCCGTAGCTATATCAGGAAGATAATTACTGTAGAGATGTGTAAATAATGCCCTTACAGAAACATGCACTCGGTATTATCTTGGCAGGCATTTTAATTGAACCTCTTCGCCATAAGCAACGCCTTTATGATTCATTTCTAATAGCTCATTACATTCAACGTGCTTTCAGGATGTGACATTGCACTAGGTAGGAAGCAATTACTCTACAGTACGACAAGGCCAAGGATAATGCCTATGTTTAGCTGAAGAGTCCTGAAGGTCCATACGAGGACAGCAAGCTGGATCTCGGGGGGGGGGGGGGGGGGGGTCATTTCTGCTCTGGATTTTATATCTTCCTATATTTCAAATAGGGGCCTGAGTGATAGATCAGCCCCGAACTCTCCAAGACATTTCTATAGAGGAAACCTCTCGATAACGTTCCGTGAAACTCATGAAGTCTTTTTTTTTTTTTTTTTTTAAACCACTTGATTACAGGAAGGTGTACATCACTCTGTCAGAATTGTATTTCCTTTTTCCCGATGAATAAGTGGCAAGTCAGGATCGTTTTATTTCCACATTGATAAAATAATACGAGCCATAATAGCCTCCAGTGTGCTGCTGCTGCTTCTGCGGATGTAGGATAACTAACAATATATTTGTACAATGAAGGACCATCCGAGGTAAATGACATTTCATTTCGTCTTTGGATTACTGTTGTATTTGTCAGCGAGTTTTTTTTTTTTGTTTTTTTTTTTTCAAATCAATTTAAACACTAATATTTTTAAGTGTTCCGTCTTGTATTGGTTTAACCTTCCAGGGTTTGACAGATCAGTACGCAGATTAATAACCATCTTACTTTACCTGAGCCGCGCGTGTGTCCTCCCTACGGCTGAACCTTATTTAAATCGAGCGGCGAATTCTGTAACAGATGGTTTACGGGCTACAGACAGATGACTGACCTTTTTCCGAAAGCACCTTGGGTTTCGAAATCTTATTTCGCCCATTTTCCTTACTGACAGCATGACACATCTGCTTAGGGAATAAGCCAAAAATCCCAATACGGTTACTTTCAGTGATTTACATGATGCCAATGGGATTAGTAATGAAATGTAGCTCGGGACCCTCATGAATAACAAACAGAAAGTGAGATGCCTTTGCATTGTATATCAGAGTGCCGGGCTGTGGAATAAATGTGCTACTTAATCGCACTGATCTCCATAAAACCTTGATGGGGGTTTTCAAAGAAATGAATGTACTAAAGGCAGGAAGGGGGCACGCCGCGTACCGACTGCACGGCCGAGCGCGAAGAACAAATAATCAATCAACGTAACACAAGAGCACACTCCGGTGTAGTGGTCAAGGGGATAATGGAGGTTATTTACTGTTTAGGTCTTGCAAAATACTTTACATGATACCATTAAAAATAAATAAATAAATAAATAAATAAATAAAAACCTGCCCAGCTTATTTTTGGTTTAAAAACGAAGCCACCACTACGTCTGAGCTGTTAAAACATTATCGCTCAAGGTTCATGGCGTATTTTCTTAACACGAGCTTTATTCCGAGCATTCAAATTTCCGTCTCCAAGCAGCACCGTCTTAGTCCATCTAGAAACCAAGGACATTTCTTTCCCTTATGTACAGTATAAATAGGCTGCTTTTGATTGCCAGAGTCTTCCGATGTAAAACGAGGCAGCTCTAAACCAACATTTTTGATTAAATAAACCTATTCTATAATGGACTGGTATTGGGAAGAAGCAGAAGTTTGACTACAGTAGTTAAAGATAAAGATGTGTATGGCTCTTTTGGATGTCAGTTTAGGATATTTGCTGACTAGAAAGCTGGTTTTCCCAAGTGAAAGAAAAAGGATAGGTTTGTATTCAAAGATTTCATTACTCCTACATTTTGACAGTTACTTTCTGATTAAACACCAGGATTTCACTATGGCACATGGACAACCAACAGCTTGGTCAAATTTGTACATTTACATGGTTAATTAAGGAAACATCACCCTCGAGCTTGCCGTTGTACTGAATATCAGAACGGCTTCAGGGTTGGACCCCAAATAGCTTCAAACGGAAAGCTAGTGCACGATGTAGGGTGTACAGTAGAATCCCTTGTTCCAAACACCAAGTAGTGCCCTTGATCAGGGGTTTAAAGGCAATTTGGAAAGTGTTGGTTAAGACGACAACGTTATCAGATGCGTTTTCTTGCTGAAAGTGCTTCCGTGACTGGTTTTAAATGTGGGTTTTGGCAGGCAGCTGCTCTCTCCTCTTTCTAGTACTGTGGACCAGACAGACATCTTTCACCCATGCTGTGAATGACAGTTAATATAATTAACTATTGTTAGAACACCTGTGACGCAGAGTATATATGATACATATACAGTGGTTTAAGGTCTCAAGAGTGCTGTTATGCTCTATATCAGCACTCGTGGAATCCAGTCAGATTACTAACTGTTATATAATGAGGTTTTAGCCATCTTTGGGTAGTCTGACTCTTTCTTAACCAACAAACTATGTTGCTCTGTTTTTCTATTTTGGTCAAATATGCAGTATTTGTGTCGTATTTTTTTTTCTTCATAATTGAATTATAGCAACATCCAAAGGGTTTTCCCAGACTGCTCTGGTTGTTGAGATGGTTAATGCTTTACTTAGAAACATTTTCTAAACAAATACCTTTTTTTTTTTCTCTTTAGGGATAATAGATGACACGGTATAAATCATTGAAAGCATGATGTTGATACAGATGCAGCTGTCAGTGTTATTTATATGCTATGGTCTTTGTTTTTTGCTGTTGCTATACTTTCAGGCACGCTTAAAATGCTTCTGGAGCTAGATGTTAACTCCAATTTGTCGATTTGTCATGACTAACGTGACACTGACGTTAACAGATATCCCTCCGACCTCATGTTGCTCATTACATCGCCATACACTCAACCATATTGAACCACACAGATTGGAAAAAGGTCCAGTACAAGTTCTTGCTACATGCTTCTTCTTCTTCTTTTTTTTTATCTCTGCCTTATGGAGCTTCTTTTTATTTTTGGATGCGGAAAATAACGCACAAACAAATAAAACACTTTTTATTCAGCCAAAGCTCTATCATTAATTAAAGACAAACCACTCCAAAAATGAGAAAGAAAAAGAGCTTTTTTTTTTTCTTTGCATCATGAACACACAAGCAACAGAGAATCAATGCATTAATGTAACTGCTTTCCTAAAAGATACTAATTGGACAGTGTTGATATTATGCAGATGTTTTTTTTTTTTTTTTTTTTTTTAATCAAAAGAAACTAACAGAAGAGACCTCTCAGCTCTGTCGCCTCTTTAGCCATCTCCTCCTCTGATCTCCATTTGGATGCGTTGTCTTCGCTTTCACGGTCGTGCTTCTGGAGCTAAACACAGAACGAATACAAAAAGGCGTTAAAGAAATTATAAAAATGTACTGTACAAGACCATAATAATCCTGGCATAAGGGAAGTTGCCATGACTGGCCTCAAGACAAATATAAGCATGTGGCGGAACGTTAAATGGGGCTGAATTGGACAGAAAACATTGAATATGTGTTGTAGATCCAACCTCAATGCTCCTTAAAGAAAATGCCTTAGACCTTGGAGGCAGCTTATCATTTATTTAGCTTTATTATCAGCTCCACAACATGAATCAACTTTTTCTATGATTTTACAAGCTTTTTCATATTTTATTTTATTTGAAAAGAGTTTCGGACATAGCTCTGGGGTTTAAAATGATTTGTTCAACAAATATGGCAAAAGATATAAAGGATTTTTTTATGGAATAAATGGAACAGATTCATTTGAAGCAAGTATTCATAAATCATGTGCTTATAGCTGGTAATATATATATATATATATATATATATATATATATATATATATTTTTTTTTTTTTTTTTTTTTTATTCAAATAGTGCCTATTATAGCTGATATAATGTGCTAGGAATAATTGAGTGGGTCGATGAAACATTCCATTAGTAATAGAAACTGGATTGGGTATATACGTGTATGCTTAAACCGGCCATAACATTAAAACCATCAACATTAAAACCTTCTAGGTTTTGGGTTCTCCTTGAGGCACCGGGGTGGCTCTGGCCCCTTGGGGTGTGGCTCTGCAGGGCCTCTGGAGGTGTGCTGTGGTGTTTGTCACCAGGACGTTGGCAGCGGATCCTTCGGATGTTGTGGGTTGCAGACTGGGGCTTCTGGTGCAATCCGATGATCGAAACCTGGGGAATTTGGAGGCCGGATCAACAGCCATGAACTCCTTGCCTGCTGAGCCTCATGTGTGGCAGTCTGTGGTGCACTGCGTGTTCTGATACCTTTCTATCATCTGCATTCTTCAGCGGTTTGTGCTACATTGGCTTTTCTGTAGCCTTTGTTCCCCAAAGAGCTTTGGGTTCCCATGATCCTGTCACCTGTTTACTGGTATTTATTTGATACTCAGTGTTGATAATTCAACTCACCTGTCGGTGGTGTTAATGTTATGGCTGATTAATGTATACAAGGTTTAAACCTCCATGAGCTTGAACAGGAAAAAGCTGCCATTTGTCTGATTTCAGTTTAGTTTTATGTATAGCAATTAATAGCAAATAATTTCTAGTGTCTGCATCATTAACTAAAACTGACGAGCTGCAACTTTTTTTTTCTCCCCAAAGTGCCTGGGGAGTTATATATCCTACATTCTTTCCTTTTATTTTGCATATCTAATATCTGCTAAGTCACACTAGAGAGGATGGGGTGGGGCTTACAGGGGATCCGGGTCATATCAGAGAGCTGGGTGGTCCTACAGTAGTAGCGTACTCGAGATCTCAAATGCAAAAGATTAACAGGTCTGTGAAGATGGAAAATTATTTAAAGATATTTAAAGGAGTAGCACGTTCATAAACAGGCAATCTTTACCAAGTAAGATTGATCAGAAGAGTTATAAATACGTTTAAAAGTATGAGCTTCACAGAAAGTGTAACAGGCTTCTTTTACAAACATGAAAACTTAAAGACATCCTATGATCCAGAAGTTCAGAAAGTGAAAACACACTATATCCAACACCCTACAGGACCACAGAATTGTTCACAATTTTGTCATTTCAGTTCTCTGGAGTTGTATGGGTGTCATGTGATATCAGTTAAAATGCAGTTAAATTTATGCAAATAATACAGTAGTTCTGTAAATAAGTTCACTTAATGTTCTGAAAAAAAAAAACATTTATGAAGTCCTGCAGAATGAGGCAATTATGCACTAATTTGTAGAACGACCATTAAATGCATCGTAACATCAGATGGATGTGTTCACAGATTTATATAAAATATGTTACCATGGTGAATAAACTTTTCCTTCTCAGCTCAAGGCACAAGGACATATACAGTACAGTATGAAACACATCGAGAGTCAGGCAGATTTGCTTATTCTCACTCTTCAGTTCGTTCACGTCTCAGAGCCTGAAACACACCCAGCATGTGTCCCGCCACGCTGTTTCCGCCCTGACCATCATACAGAGTCCAAATCTGCACCATTTACCCCATACGATGCTTCACCGTGGTCGGGAAAATGACATTTGCGGTTGAGGAGCGTCTGTGATGGGATTGTGCTTACTGGTTCATTCCTCATGCCAGTAAAAAGGCGAAGGATAAAAAAAAAAAAAAAAGCCTGGATGATTGCACAAATTCTTATTGGTGTCATATTTTGCTGTGAGCGGCACTTGAGTGATGGGGAGGGGTGGTGGGGTGGGGCGGGGAGGGTAGCATTCCTGGAAAAGACAACCGACAGTCCGAAGGAGCAAAAATAACGCCTGACGTCAACTTGCAATGCCTGACGAAGGGACTGTCATAACATAACGGTATTAAATTTAGACCTCTTTTAAAACAAAATAGAAAATCAATGCTTCTGACAACGCTAACCGCATTCCTTTAAAGCCTCGGCCATCAGGCTTCTAAAATCAGCGACGACATATTTGTTGCAAACCGCTCAAGGAAACGAGCCACGCCGAACGCTTGGTCATTATTTCAATTATAAACCTGAGTGAGTTTTTATAATATATATATATACTTCCAGCAAGCAGTTAACATTGGACAAATAACACTTAATAACAAGCATGTCAAGTGTCATGTCACATGTTCTCTATCTATTTTGTTGTTTTTATTTACCAGGCTTTAATCAATCCTAATTATTCGATCCAGTTCGTTTTAAAACCAATTTGCTGGGAACCTGGGACGCTCTGAAATACCTCGGCATTGAATGAAACTGAGAGCCAAAATTCTTCTTTTAAATGAAAATATAAAATGTTATTACAATGTTTTGTTTCTTAATTAAATGCTGCATAATATCCAGTCTGGTTTCGCAAAAAAAAAAAAAATCCCAAAGCTCTGATTTGGTGTACAAAAGCTTCACATGAGATTAAAGTGTTGACTCTAAAAATGTATTCTATTCTTCTTCTTCTTCTTCTTCTTCTTATTATTATTATTATTATAATACAGTGTATTATATTAGATCTGACCGAGTGCTGTGATTGGATAAGAAGCACTCCATGAGTGCTGATATAGAGCATAACAGCTCTGGAACCTGCCTCATATTCAAAAACAGTCACAGAAGCACTTCCAGCAAGAAAACACACTTGATAATGTTATGTCATGTTAAACAATACTTTATCTCCTTGGTCGGAAGTTGTTCCTAATTGCCTCTGGACCACTCAGTGTTCCCAGCTAACACAAGCTGCAAAACTGCTGTAACTAGCTTCTAGCATCTACATGCAACATGTAAAAACAAAAACATCTTCTGTTTTTATATCTCATTATACTGTACATATGAGCAGTTGAGGGTTAAGGGCCTTGCTCAAGGGCCCAACAAGCACAACTTGGTGGTTGTGGGGTTTGAACCTGGACCTTCCGACCCGTAGTCCAATGCCTTAACCATTAAACTACCCCTGACCCTTCTAACACAAGGCTGGATCCCAAATCCTTCTCCAACACCTGATCAAGGGCACATAGTACCTTTTCAATATTATGCTATTTGGGAGTCAACCCTAGAATCCCAGAAATTAGCTGAAATTTCTAAGCAAAGTAACTGAAAATATAAAGTAAAAGTACTTCTAACCCTGTTAATTACTCTACATTAATTGTCAGTAACCAGGTCAATGCTTCCCCCCAGTCTTTGAATGATATGTGATGGTGGAGCAAAATAACTTAAATAAACAAAACATATATATATAAAAAACAAATGTCCTTCGTAGAACTGTTGCATAAAACTCGAGGTCATTCTGTTGTACTGAATATCAGCACTCCATCATATCTGTGCCGATATTCAATACAACAGCACTCCCTCTCGTGTGATATTGTTTAATTATATGTTGAAATTTTTGATTGGGATGTTGTTTCTATTTACAGTGTAAGGAATAATAAACCTGGGGCATGCGGTTATGGAGAACTAATCCACGACTGGAATGGCATTATACTTGCTGAAAGTTGAGCCAAGTTCCTTTGAACCTGCAATGCATTAGTTATTTTGGTAGAGTAGTGTGATGCAGTCTGATGGAAATATGACCACCCTGAGGTTGATTATTTTCCAGTAACAGCATGCCTTGAACTCTGATGTGATAGGAATTACATCTTAATTATTAAATAACCAAAGTCGTTTTGGTTGTTATTCATGTAGAGATTTATCAAAATGTTGTGGAATGTCCAAAAAATATATTATTTCCAGTTAGCATCTGTAAACACTTGTTTCTTTACCAATCTCTATTTCATCAAGACCATAATAATCCTGATTATACATTCATTATATCAAGCCTGTACATCGAAACTGTACATGGAACTGTCAGGAGATGTGCTTTCCCCTCTCCACAGCTTCCCTCCAACCCATGATATACATGATATATTTGTTTCCACATGCTACATCCTGACAGCAAAAGTTATACAGCGATGTATCATCATGCTACCTACACATACACCCAATTTTATACGTCAGTAGGGACGGACTGAATATAGTGTCGAACGGCTTACAAGTAACCCGGGTTCAGTAGAGCGCATGTCATGCACAACCACACATAATGATAGTGTGTCAAGGAGGAAGTCACCGTCTAAAAGGAAAGGTTGTGATGCCGTACAGATGGCTGACAGCTCGCTTTACTAATAGTTCCTCTCTCTTTTCAGTGACATCAGGTGGCACAGCCAAGTCCCCAGCTGCTTCCTCTTAAACGGTCACTGCACACTGACACTGGTCTTTGTGTGTACGAGAGGGAAAGAGAGAAAGAAAGTGTGTGTATGTGAGAGAGAGAGAGAGAGAGAGAGAGAAAGTAGTCCAGGCTCGTAGGGAGGAAGGGGACTTCCCAAACAGATTGCTGCCACCCGTTATCTCCTGTCTCCCACTAAGACAGAGGCCATCTTGATGCCATGTAAATACATTTCAGCAGCTGGTACAGTAATTACTCCGGAAAAAACAATATTCCCCCGACTGTCAAAAAGAAGCGCCTCCGATGATATCTTGTCAAAGCAAGCACGTGTTTCTGCGAATACCTGATGAGGCCCGAGAGGCATCACGATGCGAGTTCAACAGGAGGCTGAAAGAAAACCTAGCACTCTCACCGGTCTTGCCTGTCAGATGACTGTGATACTTTGTCACATCATGAATATTAAAAGTTTATTTATTTATTTATTTATTTATTTATTTATTTATTATTTGTTTGTTTGTTTGTTTGTTTGTTTTAGTTTTTTCGAAGTTGACCTAAGCACAAAAAGCAAAACCTTAAATCTCTAAACACGCTGTTGAATTCTCATTATGATTGGTCAGAAGCTGTTGACTTATTTTTTATATAATATATACTCAATACTTCAATATCTACTCATTTAAATATATTATATTATATTAAAAAAAAATCCTTAAAAAAAGGCAAATCCGTTTCAAGGTGAAAGGAAGCATAAGCGTGATCCCCAATAATGCAACCCAGCCAGTTTAACCTAACAAATATCAGCACGGAGGCGTAGTGGTTACTGTAGCTCTGTGCCCTCTAGGGTTGAGGGTTCGATTCCCCGCTCAGGTCTGTGTGCATGTTCTCCCTGTTCTTCCTCCTACAGTCCAAACACATGCAGAATAGGTTCACTGGCGTTCCCAAATTGCCCCGTAGTGTGTGAATGAGTGTGGATTCCCACCCTGTCCAGTTTGTACCCCGCCTCATGCCCAAAGTCTCCTGGGATAGGCTCCAGGCCCTGTATACGAAGAATTCTTGAATGAATGAACTGTTATAAAACATGACAAAGTGGCATTCTTGTTTCAATGTAACTGGCAAGCATTGAATAACATCTCACATCAACCTCACACACACACACACACCCATAACGTGTGCCTTGATTGCGTCCAATCGATCCTTCGCATGCAGCAGTAACTGTTGGTGTGAGTGAAACCAAGCGAAAAGACAAATCGACAAATTTAGCCAATTTTTGGTAGGTATCTTCATCTTGAAATGAATGTGAAATAGCCTAATTAGGAAAATTAAAGAAATCTCCGTAATGTTGAACCCAAAGTTACACGCTTGAAAGAAAGGCTTTAGATGAAACAATCATGAAAAGCATGTCGGGAATCAGGTTTCAGCCAAGAACTGGAATCTCATCCTGAAGTGGGCAACAGTAACTGTTATTGTGTCAGTTTTAGCAAACGCCTGGCATCTTGTCCTCAATGATAATCATAATCATATTACCGACCTCTGGCTGTGGACAGTTTCTTATTTTAACTGCGGCGCCATTTTTTACGCGAATCGTAATTTTCTTTCGTGCTCATTACCCTACAATATTCCAGTGCATTGAGGTGATTCCAGCAAAACAAATGGGTTGCCCGTGGTAATAACACTCTGCAGAGAAATCGGACTTCATTAACCCAGTATAACCCCATCTCCTTCCAAAGTGTCAAAGCCCAGTGGGTGTCATGACCCCTGCCGGGACAGATAGGACATGGCGGTATTAAGCAGTGACCCTCGGGGTGAGCAGCCTTTATGATCCCACTCTGCCCTGTACTAAGTGGCAGGAGATAACAGATTCTGTCTGTTCAGGTCAGAGCCATTTTTTTAGAAAAATAAATAAATAAATAAATGAATAAATAAATAAATGAATGAATGCATAACGAGGGAGATATTCAGCTCATGATTAAGGAAGATCTGGAGGCTAACTAACAACTATCGGGTCGATATATTATTATCGAGTCCTGTAACTAGCACACACAACCTGCTCAGCTTCTTAATCCGGACTAAATTAAATAGCTGAACGGAAAATTCTTTTTATTTTTTTATTTTTTAATTTTTTTTTTAAAGACAAGCACGAAAAACTATATCCAAAATGTTCTCTGCGGTTCTTAAAGGAGTCTTGGTCCTTTAAGCCTGCTACTGTGTATAAATACACCACTTACCCATGGACATTTCATTAAGATTTCATGATTGTTTTTCCTTTTAATCTTCTTCCATTATTTCCCCTTCATTACACTGAGATAAACACCAGCTAAGGACACCAAAGTCTTGATTCGCCCAGAATAGCACAGGCTTGAAAAGAATTTTTGATAATTCATCTCCTTGAAAGTAACGCTTTCAAACTGTTAACCACGATTCCCTGCTTTCATATCATTAGAGATCATTCTGCAAACAAGAATTGACTGTGAGGGAAGGAAAAAAGAAAAAAAAAAGAAAAAAAAAGAAAGAAGAAGAAGCAGAAGCATGCGAGTAAGGAAAATGATGGTCGGTCTTGAAAAAAGGGATAGAATGTTGAACTTTTTAGTTAAATTAAATGCCATCAAACAGAATGTGAAAAGCCTCGGACCACTTCACTAATTCATGTCTGTTTCCACATTCTCCTTTCTGATGAAAGGCAGAAAGCCGTTGTGATTAAACCTTCCTGCTCCATTAACTGAATGATTAAAGTGCCACGGCCCATTTGAAACGCACTTCCAGGGCCGGTATTGTCTTCATCGTGGTTATGTAAGGCATTCGGATGATCTGGGACAGTGCAACGGAGCTGAGCCTATGTTTCCCACTGCTCTGTTTCCTGCTTTTTTAAAAAAAATTATTTATTTTTTTACATCTTGGCGATTCTGGACGACTTCATTTCAACCAGGTTTCGGGTTTTTGTTTTTGATTGATTTATTTATTTGTTTATGAAAAACATATAATAACACTTTATATAAACTTGATATTATGAATGCACATACAGTACCAGTCAAAAGTTTGGACCTATTTTTCTACATTCTAGAACAATACTGGAGATTTTAAAACTATGACATAACGCAGATTAGAGCCGTTACGAAGGATTTACAGATTATAAGTACTGTAGCAAACACATCTCAATATCAACTGTTCAAAGGAGATTATCGTATAATATAGACGCCTTCAGCATTGATTTTATGCATTAAAGAGAGAAATAAAAATCACGTAAGATCCATGAATTAGAAAGTGTGTCCAAACTTTTGACTGGTTGTGTACAGTATGTTTAATAACTAAATGTAAAGGGCACTGCTTTCTCCATGGAACAAGGGATTATACACTGTACATCGCACACATTCTATTTGACATTATTTACCTGAAGCTTTTCTGAAGTGGAACAAATGTAGAGATGAAGAGAAACATGAGTTATACAGGACTGTCCAAAACCTCCACGGTTTATTGGAAAACAACTTTCACCCCTGTTAATAACACCGTTGGTCCGTCACTGTCTGTCGACACTGTCACAGCTGTGTTATCTAATGCCCTATTCGCACGGGATCAGTATTATCTGGGGACCTTGTTTCTGAGTTAGAACACACACACATCTGAATTTCATGTGCCGCATTGGCTTTCGCCGTTCTGCTGATGGTTTTCAGCGTTCTCTTTCTGCACATTGTATTGTTGTATGGTGTATAGCGATATGACCCAGCACCCAAAATACTTTCAAAGCACTCGAACGCAGCCTCCATTCTTCGCTGGAGATGGATAATAAGTCGAAAACAAAATCCTTGAGATAAAAAAAAAAAAAGGAAATACACGTCCCACAGGCATGCCGATTCGCACGGGACTAATAATATCACAGGACCTTGGTGTTCGGAGAAATGTGGTAGATCATTTGCGGGGGAATTTTCATTTCATTTTTATAAAATTAGAGACATGGCCGATTCGCATGGGATTAAGATCACAAACGACTTCTGCAATTATTACAAATGACTCCAGGTCACCAGGTAATACTAATCCAGTGCGAATAAATCACTCAGGGGTAGAAAAAACATCTCGAGGAGAAAAAATTATGACTTTAGCTAAAGTGTTTCTAATGTTTATTAAAAAAAAAAAAAAAAAAAAACAGCGAAAAACTTTGCTTTAACTTTTGAAGCAAAGTGCTTTCAAAGTGTTCCAAGAACTTCCAAGATTAGACGTCCTTAACTGCCTTTTAAACCTTTTGTACTTCATTTATTATTAGTCTTAGTTTATGTAGCCGAGTCCTTGTGAATGAGCTGTTACTATAGAAACGGCAGTGGTTCAGACAGACTGCTTTAAAGATTTGAATTATAGCCAGAACTACTGTACTGTACTGTACTGTACTGTACTGTCAGACGTGCTGATATGGAAAAGATCCGGACCAATCAGATTAGAGGAATCAGCAACACTGTTGATTACGGGAATGAACATTGAGTCGTACTGTACATACAGTAGGTTTACTCAAACTTCAGGAAGTGTGTGTAAAAGTAAATGTAATTATGTAGCATCTATACATGTCTATGTTAAGTATTATGGGATACTGTGGATGTACTGTGACAGGATAAGAATGCTGGAATCATGGGAAATATTACACGCTCAATTAGGTTTAATCGTAGTAGGATTATAAAAAGCAAAGATTAATACACTCAGTATATTAGCACTCAGTGAACTTTTTTCCTTCTTTTTTCTTCATTTGCCAAACAAATTAATCGGTATTCTTCATTTGCATATGTTTATGTAACAAATAACGACAAGTAGCTGTAAGTATTCTTTTAAAGGTAACCTTCTGACACCAACAAAACGCTACATCCTCCCACGCGTGTCCATTAAACAAGCTCACATCTACAGTATCCATTTCTATTAATACATTTCCATGTGCGCATTTATTCTAATTAGCACGAGCAAAAAAAAAAAAAAAAAAAAAAAAAGCATGCTGATGTTCTCGCGGTGTGCTACAGTAAAAAGCCAATCTCTATCTGCGTCTTTACCCGAGTTTGAAGAGCCATCAAGTTTAATAACGTTCTCACACATGCAAATCAATGCACCGAATTAGAGCGATGCTACGCCGCCTTGTCGGGGTGTAAGTGTGCTAATTCATGAGAGGTTCCAGAAAGGAACACATTTTAATGACAATTTCAGCACCTTGTTTTATGAGCAAAATGAGCTGTCCAGCAGGAGTCAAATAATTCACGTGTCGTTTGTTTGTTTGTTTGTTTTTTCTCCTCTAAAAATACTAAAGAAAACTGATTTAATCTTGCACACACACACTGCCTTCTACAGATGCTGAAGCTCACCATCATATCATATCATATCATATCATATCCTGAATGTTTACTTGGAGCATATTCAGCTTGTATGCTGTGTAAAGCTACAAAAAAATAATAATAATAATAATAATTAAAGACATTATTTATTTTATTTTTTTTTTTTAGACAAAAACACTTCATTAAAAGACGGAGTACCTTTACCTTTTTTCATCATCTGATCATAGGGTCTCAGTATCAGGTAAGTACAACCTCAGACAATAAACAAACATATACATTTATTTTCACATTGACATTATTTGTTTATCAAAAATTAGGCCAATTTTTTTTATGCAATACTAAGTACCCCCCATGATTTAATAGCTTGTAGCAGCAATAACTTCAAGTAATCGCTTCCTGTATGACTGCATCAGTCTCTCACATCGTTGTGGAGGAACTTTTGGTCCAACATTGCATAAGTTCATTGAGGTTTTTGCCCAGCTCTCTTAAGGTCTCACCACAGCATTTCAGTTGGTTTTTATGTCTACACTATAACTAGGTCATTTCTTGTATCTTTCATTAATTTTGATGTAGATGTACTTGGTGCTTTGGCTCATAGTCCTGCTGCACGACCCAATTTTGACCAAGCTTTGTTTGTCGGACCGACGGCCTCTCAGATGCCTCTAGAATACCCGGGTATAAAGAGGAGCTCATGGTCGATGCCCAGGTCCTGTGTTTCATGGGTGTTTCTGCTGAAATGCTTTATGCTTTCCCCAAGTATGGTGCTGGCCATTAAGACGTTAAAACTCCACGTTGGTCTCATCTGTCCATAAGACATTCCAGTCCTGTGTTTTGTTCAGATGCAGTTTTGCAAATCCTAGTCGTGTTTCAGTGATCTTTTAAATCAGGAGAGATTTCTGGTCGGCAACATTTCCAAACAAACCGTACTCGTTCGGTCTTCTTCTAATTGTGCTGTAAATATTTAACATGCTCAGTGAGGGCAGTAGGATCTGAGATGTAGCTCTTGTTTTTGTACTATTTTTTTTTTTTCTCTGAGCATTGTGTGTTCTGACCTTGGTGTGGATGTGCTGGGACGTCCACTCCTGGGAAGAACCGTCTTGAATGCTTTTCACTTGTGGATAATCTTTCTTACTGTAGACTGTTGACCTCAGATGGATGAGGCCAGTTTTTAATGTGCTGTATGTGACTGCTTTGTCTGTAGTGCTGTGCTTGTGTGACTTTTTTTATTTTTTTTAACATGTCCTCTTTCTGAACTAATAGCAGAAGGACTTTTGTTGTGTGTGCTAGTGTTCTGGGGCTGGTCTAATGATAGAAAGGCATGAAGCAGAATCTACTTATACACTGTAAAACATGTTTGTTTTAAATAATAACTCATTAAGGACCATACTTTCAAAATGACTTTTTCAAGCAATATCACAATACGGTATCACTGAAAATGGTTGTATAACCCTTTCCAGATTGATGTGCAGCAACAATTGCTTCCCCAAAACCATTGCTTATGTCTTTCCCTCTTGGCATTGTGTTAACACATGCACTTGAATGCACCAGACCAGCAAATTGCCAAAACTTCTGCGTTTATAGGGGTCTGAACACCTGCTGATAATCAATTCATCAAGGGGTGATAATTAGCAGCACCTGGCTGCAACTTATCCTCCTAAATCCTGTAGAAGCAGCAAGGGGGTACTTAGTATTTGGGTTTTTTTTCTTTGTTGTTGTTGTTGTTTTTGTTGTTGTTGTTGTTGTTGTTTTTAAAAATTAAGGCATGGTGAAAAAAAGGCATATGTTGTTATTCGACTGAGGCTGTATTTGCCCAATAGTCTGATCTGCTAGATGATTTTTATTATGTTTCTACACAAAAACACATATAATTAAGGGGGACTCAAATGGCGCAGTGGGAAAGTGCTCGCCCTATCATCCAGAGATCACTAGTTCAATTCCCAGTTGATGTTGTAGCCTCCTGAAGCCGGTGGCCTAGAGAGAGAGCTGATTGGACAAAAAAATCCACCCAAAAATAAAAAAAAAATTTAAAGGGGGTACTAACTTTCGAACATTTTTCGAGTGTAGATACAGATAGATAAATCATCAAATCAAATTTTGTAATCATCAAATTAAAAAAAAAAGGCTTGAATTGTTTCACTTTACATTTATGAATCTAGAATATAATTGTTTCACTTTTTGAATGAAATTATGATTTTTTTTTCATAATATTAAAATTTTTTGAGATGCACTGTACCGTATATGTACTGTATACAGTATGTCTGTTTTTATTGTTACATAAAAGCATTTTCTGGGTTAAAGTTATTCATCTCTTCATTTTAAAAAGATGCACATGCTTTTTTTGAGTGCAAGTTTTATGTATTAAAGTGTATGAGTTGTATAATGCTAGGACTACAAATTCCCCTGTTTATGATATCCGGACCACAACCTGCTGCTCAGACAACAGCACGTTAAAGTTGTGTAGGAGTTTTAAGCATTACTTAGTTAACCAGTCAACAAGAGAGTGTGTCAGGTGGCTTTGTGTCCCCAGGTGTAACTGCAGCAGTCAGTTGTTTGCCTGTGATGTTTAATTTAAAAATGTCAGTCTTCTTCATATTTATGAGTGCCGCTATATGTGAGCGGCGCACATCGAACTATTCTGAGTGTGCAGACGGCTGACCTTTCTGTCTGCTGCTCTCAGAACAGATGCGAGCTGCTGTGCTGCAGATGGATGAGAGCCGTTTGTAATGCGCTAAATGGAACTGCTTGGTCTGTAGTCCTGCGTGATGCTCGTGCGCCATTGCTGTGTGTCTGGATGATTCCATGATTCTGGTGCAATTTAGCTTTTAAAAGTGAAATGAAATGTTGGTCTAATGCTCGACATCTAATTCTATATATCAAAATGATTATTTTTTAATCACTTGTCAATATTATTGAATTTTTTTTTTCCATGACCTTCAGGAAATGAAATGCAATTATCTTACTGAATGTTGAATGTTACATATATTTCATAGCAGTGACTGTGCTGTAGGATACAATGAAAATAAATATAGTAAATATCAAATTTAAATAACGAGTCAAACCGGGACTTTTAATTGCGCAGAATAACAGAGATCAAAAACTACCTTCATTTCTCCCATGCACTTATGACTGTGTTTCACTAGCGCTTGGATACCATCAAGGTAGACAGTTTTCTCAGTATACCGGAGCCTGAAGCACTGGAACTCCCAGGAACTCCTCTATTGGCCCGAACATGTGGGAATGGCTAGGAGCGAGGTCAGGACTGTACAGGAATGTGTGGTAATAGCACCCAGCCAAGTTCCTGTAATGTGTGTAATGTTCCCACAGACGCGTCTCTTCCTCAAGTTTTCCGTCGATTTTCAAGGATGAGGCGTTCCACTCTCAGGATCGAATGCGTTCCGAGCCACCTTGGCCGCCATCGCAATTCATGGATGTACAGCATCATTTGCGCCATTCGAATGTTTTACTGCCGCCGAGAATCTCATCACCGTACTGTACTTCCGTCCTTCATTCTTCTGCTCATAAGATGGCAAGTCCCGGTTTGACTTGAACGGCCTTCTTATTGTAAAATGTAGTTACACTTACAGTAGCGTTGCCGGTTTTTCTTTTTTACATGCCAGATTGATCAGAAATCATATTTTTTTGCGTATTAGCATCCATTGAGGATTTGTATTTTTCTGTTCACTTTTGTTCATTAGTAGCTTTATTACACTAATTTAACAGATGCCCCTATACATATGCAAACTTTCTTATAAGAAACCACTTGTTTTATGACGATATTCATTAAACACACAGGGAGTGAGAGAGCGAGAGTGTGTAAATGTCCACATGCTTGAATCACTTCTGCATTTCCACGGATATTCAGAGCCCTACACCCAGGGTTCGTCATCTGTCCAGACATCTGGTGTTTATCTCACGTTTCTGTCGTAAGGCCTATTCAGGCATATAATTGCTAAATTAACACCCAACTCAAATGTCAATCCTGATAGTGATGCTTAGTTTTCCCCCTTAATCATCATAAGTGGCAATCTTGGGATTTGGGGTCTATTAGAAACGAATCTAAGATAAATTCCTTTGCTGAGTGGCAAGGACACGACTGTTTTGGATGAAAGTTGTCGTTTGAACGAACGAGCTCTGGAATATAACCAGTCCATGCATCCGGAGAGCTGAGGGCGCATACAGGACCACCGATCAGCTGATGGCACTATACTGGGATATTTCAAAACAAAGCAACCTGGCAACAATTTGACTTTTTCCTACATAGCATTCCACCTGTAAGTGTATTTTATAACCTGTTCTAGTGAAGTTCAAAAGTTATGCCAGTGTTCATGGAGTTAAGCGTCGCTCTATTCAGCGTGGGCTTATGCAGGCGTTTCGGTTGATTTTCCGTCACGTCCTTTAAGATGATTAAAATGACCCGTGTGTACTGGTGATTTGTGAACTGTGTGACTCCAAGTTTAAAGTTTTTTATATATTTTTTAAGCATGACCTTAGAATAAGCATTTAAAAAAAATAATCTAAATATGAAACGAAATGAGAAAACTACAGTATATGTATATGAATAAAGAAAAGGTTCTGTCTGTACATTAGTCAGAACTCGCCAGTCGCAGAACATCTTCTGTATGTCTGTATGTCCGTATGTCTGTCTGTCTGTTAACGAAACTTTAATTTAAATCAAAATGTTGAGTAGAAATGAATTTATGAGTAGTTACGCGCCAGATTATGTCACATCATCTAGTGCTTTTATGGATGAATATACTGTAGCACTTTTTCCTGCAAGGAGGGCGTGGTTATGCGCGTCACTCAACAGAGCCAAACAATGCAGTAGTTTAGCGTGTATAGTATAGACCGAGTGTGCGGAAGGCACAGAACAAACAGGAATGCACCAACAAGGAATGCACCAACACATATGAGAGCGCGACACCACATAGACGACTTGCCCTTTTCCAACAAAAAAGGGCAAGTCGCCTATGAAAGAGGTACAACTTTGCATAAACTCAACCTTACAACATTTAATTTCTTTGTACTGTATTAATAAGTTACACTAAACAGAAAGACATATACATGGGCTTGAACCTGAAATAATAATAATAATAATAATAATAATAATAATAATAATAATAATAATAATAATAATCACTGATTAAATTAAAGCTGATCAACTTATTTTTAGCTTTAATCTTTCAACTATGAAACTAAACTTAGGTTAGTTACCTACAGTAGATGTTTCTCTTCAAAGTCACTCGGTTTCACTGGTCACAATAACATGTCCAGGTTATGTCAATTAGGATCACTACTTCATTTTTAAAAATTGTGAAATGTCATAATAATAGTACAGTAGTAGATAGAAAGATTTACTTCAGCTTTGTATAGTATTTCTGGTACAGATAATTGTGGTCGCTTCAAGCATTTGGACACTATTCCCAAGGATGAACCAGACTTGTGGAGGTGCTCAATTGTGTTCTGGTTTCCTTTGATTTTCAGATTGTGTCAAACAAAAAGGCATTTCGTTTAAATACGTCCACAAGTAAACCCCCAACTCGTTTAAATGATGTGAATGAGCAGAAGCTTCTAAATCCATGACATCATTTCAAGTCATTTTCCAAGCCGTTTAAAGGCGGAGGCAACTGACTGCCTATAAACCTCTGACCCAATGGAATTATAATATAGTGAATTATACTGAGCCTGTTCCAGGAGACTTAGGGCACGAGACGGGGTACAGCTGGACAGGGTGCCAATCCATCTTAGGGAACACATGCACACGCCCATTCACACACTACATGCACACTTTGGGAACGCCAAATAGCCTAATCTGCATGTCTTTGGACTGTGGGAAGAAACCAGAGTATCAGGGGGAAACCCACCAAGCACAGGACGAGCATGCAAACCCCATTCACACAGACCCTGAGGTGGGAATCAAACCCCGACCCTGGTGGTGCAAGGCGACAGCGCTAATCGCTAAGCCATCGTGCCACCTATCTGTAAGCAACTGTTGGAAAATTGACTTGTGTCATGCATAAATTAGATGTCCTAGCAAACCTATAGCTTGTTATCATGTAATTTGGTGCAGTGGTTAAAAAAAAAGTCTGTTTTAATGACCTCAACCTACAGTACAAAGTCTAAATCCTAAACCTTAAACACCTTCTAATTCGATATATTTTGTTTTAGTGATTTATTTTTTCTACGTTCCAGAACAATATTGGTGATTTCAAAACTGTTAGTATGGCATTAGGCAATTGGGTAATAACCACCACCACCACCACCACCACCACAACAACAGTCAGTTGTTATTGGAAGCTGTTCTGGAGCAGTTCTTGCGGGAACAGTATTGTGTCGAGTGCATTTGCAAAACCCATCAAGCACATGATGAAACTGTCTCTCATGAAGACCTTTGCAGGAAAGCGAGACCAAAACTTACCTCTGAGAAGTTCATTTAGAGTCGCAAGCCTCAGAAATCCCCAATTAACAAGCAGCACCTCAGATTCGAGCCGTTGTGAAGGATTTACAGAGCACGAGTGGCAGACACATCTCAATGTTTAAACTGTTCAATAGAGATTATTGTATATTTTGGATAAACGCCTTCAGGATTGTTTTACAGTGGAGAAAGAAATAAAAAATGGAATTAGAAGGTGTGTGCACATTTTGACCGGTAGAGTGTGTGTGTGCGTGTAAACTTCCGACTTCAACTGTAAATCCTTGTTTATAAACGGCTGTAAAAGCAAACTGCATGACTGAATTCTAGCGAGTGACGTTTAGAGGTGAACCGTTAGTTATTAGAGTGTTTCATTCAAAAGGATGAGGTCAATTTTTGGACTTGACACAGAAATGAAAAGCACAAACGGTTCTTCTATTCATCTGTAAACATCCCACTGACTTTCTTTATTCTTTTTTCTTTCCCCCAAGACGCCATGCTGTCAGTTGACTAATCAGACCAAAAATAACTTTTCAGAGTTCTTTAGTTTCTAGCCAGGTGTCTACAGTAGTGTCTGGTCTGGTGACCTTCAGCCAAATGCTTTGCTTAAAAGCAAATGAATAGATAAGCACCAACCAAGAACCTGAGCTCTCCGCTGTGGTGATTCATGTTTCGAAAAACACTGACACAGAACTTGTCTTATTTTTGCAACTTTCAAATAGGATTTTTTTTTTAATTTTTACTAATTTCAGCCTGCTGAATCGGGGCCGGCCCACGTTCACTGATGCCTGGTGTACACCGATATATCCCTGTTACTGACTGGTATAAAAGCAGTTAATTGACTGACCTGTCCCTTGCTACCTGCTATTACAGACCATTAACTATTGACACCCTCCCAGGTTTAAGGTTGAGACGCTCTATCTACAACTAAAGAATGATGAATCAGTCCGTAAGGGTGGACGTTGTCGGTAGAAACATGCTGCAATAGGCTGCAACTCAAAGAAATCTCAAATTTCACTTGAATCTTAAGCTAACTTTAAACCGAGACGCGTACAGGATCAAGAAAAGAAAGCAGGCGAACAGGCCTGTCTCTCAACCAGTCTCCTTAACCTCCTAAAGTACATCTACAGCTTAAGCTGTCTGCCACCCATGTGACAGCGAGAGAGCGGAAGGGCGGAGCAAGGGGCACAAAGTGGTAGACGAGTTGTCACGCTGAGTAATTAGTCTCCACTGGGCGAGAAAGTAGCTGGATGTTGTGACACACACTAGATTATCCACAAGTCCACTGAGAGCAGCTGTCACCAGCCTGTAGGTCCATACAGGTACAAATCAGACACCTACACACAACACACACACTTTTCTCCGTCCTTGATTGGCAGTCAGCCAACACACACCCCATCAGAGCAGAGAAAACTAAACAGCAAAAGCCAAACCACACTTCATCATATTTTTCTCTCCCAAATAGTTCCCTAAGTCATCTCCGATTGTTGTTTATCTTCCATGATACAAACGGTGCAATCACTGCTAATGTTTCCTCCGTCCTTGTCCGTCAGTGATCTATCAAAAAAAAAAAATAAATAAATAAATAAATTGTGAATTAAACGAAAAAAATAAAGTCTTGCTCTTGTCTGATTTTTTTTTTTTTCTGTCAGAGCACACTCCATTTCAAAAGCAACATGACAGACGATCCCTATTTATTGCAAGGACACTTCATGAGTGTACCAATTATTTTGTTTTTTAAAAAAAAACATTGTCTTTTAATTGCCATGGAACGACTAACGACGTCAACAGAAATGAATGAAAAGGACGGCGAAAGCATGTTGCGCTTTTTGAAGCAGAGGAAAACGTTGTCTGTCGTTTTGCATAATCCGGTCTGTTTGAAAACAGGAAATGACAGATTGTAGGAAAAAGAGAAAGAGAGAGAGAGAGAGAGAGAGGGGGGGGGGGGGAGATTTGGGCTGGAAATAAGAGCAAGAAAAAAAAGAGACAGAAGTTTGTTAGAGACTGAAAGGGGAATGTGGCGAGGACACCCATGCTAACACCCATGATGCTATGTCTTACACTAATCCTTGAACAAAATGCAAATGCAAATATATGTAACCTTGCTTCGCTTGGCTTGCCACTGACGCACAAAGTTAGGATTGGTTAACGGATGACCGTGTGACCGGCTCGGTCGCTCATACGCCAAAAATGCTTTCCACGCCGAGGCAAATTTCTTGCAAAATTTTAGTTTTTAAGTTCGTATGCCAAAACGTATTTCATTAAGACCACTATAATGTCTTAATTAAATAAAGGGCATGGCTCAGACCCAGATGCCAACAATCTTAAGCAAAGCTCACCAGGGAAGAAGTCGAGATTTACACTACAGCAATTGGCATTGTTTTATTAATTGCAGTGTATTTATTAATATGTTATCCATACCACATACGGTAACTCCAATGCATGTAAACTCCCTAACGTACAGTAATTATGCCTTATAAGGCAACAAAAGGGCTTAATAGCAAGTCACATTAACAGAAATTAAAGACTTATCCCAACAAATGTCATCTCTTAAATTTGACATTACAGCTGACATAGGTTAGTTATAGCACTCCTATGTAGTGTTCATACTGTATACTGATCCAGTGTTACTACAAACAGTGGCGTTATGACATTTTTATGGCACTGTAACAGCAATCTGGCCACAACGTAAACAATGCTTCAAGCCTACATATGCAGTAATTTAAGACTAACTGCAGAATATGAGACTCCAACAAGTGTCAGTTCTTACAAAGACATGTTATTTTTGAAGTCAGATTGATGCAACACCTGATGCAAGTGACATACAGTATACTGCATTTCTGTAGATACACGGTACTGTAGCTCCTGCCTACATAAACACATAATTAGATCATATACTGTACTGTATGTTGACATGTGCAGTTGACATATGGTGGTGTTATGACTCATAACACTGTGTTTTGCCACATGCTGTTAACATTAAAGCCTGCACAACATGCAGTTATAATGGAATTTGAATGGTGCAAAGTACATATTATGAGTGTATACTGTATATATAGTATAGTAATGATATACTCAGCCATAACATTATGACCATACGCCTAATTGAGCAGGTTCCCACTTTTGCCACCAAAACAGTGATGTACTTTGTCCCCATCACAACCAGCATTAACCTTTTCATCAATCTGATCTACACTAGCTCGTTCTTCTATTGGACTGGATAACACGGGCCAGCCTTGGCCGCCCATGATTCTGTTACCGGTTCACCGGTTTTCCTTCCTTGGATCACTTTTGGTCTGTCTTGTCCACTGCAGACCGGGAACATCCAACAAGTGCTGCGGTTTCGGAGTTGCTAAGATTCTGTCATCTATCCATCAAAAATATCTTACTATGATAAAATAATAAAATGGGTGGGATATACTGTATTAGGCGGTAAGTGAACTTTTTTTTTTGTCCATGAAGTTGGTGTGATGGAAGCAGCAACAAAAAAAAAAGCCCAAAATGAAGGATTTGAGTGATTTTGACGAGGGTCAAATTGTGATGGCTAGATGACTGGATCAGTGCAACTCCAAACCTGTAGCTATGGTGGGATGTTCCCAGTCGGCCTACACCTTATGACTTTACATACGATCAGATCAGTTTTCACAATAAAAACATTGAATTTAAAGAGGGGGCACTAACTTTTACACATGTCTTTGGACTAAGGGACATACAAGAGCATGCACGCCACGGTGCCAACCCACGATGCAACTGTTCTAACCACTGTGCCACTATGCCCATGTCGTTTTTATCATGTTCCTGCAAAGAAATTACATCAAGCCCATATACATGTACAGTATAAGTAAATATTAACATGTTGACTCGTGCACTCTATTAACAGTATACTGTAACAAACCGCATAAACATGAGATACACACTTTGGAATCAATGTATCAGTTTATTGCCACAGCTTGTTCGAAAATACCAACCGTGTCAGGTAACTGGTTCTATTCTGTATTATTTTTTTTTTATGCGTATGCTAAAATGGAAACGTAAAAGTCAAACAAACAGAATCCATCAAAAACGATCCGCATCAGGCTCCAATAACGGCGCGTAAGCTAACGTTGCTCAGTGTTTGCCTTCAACTAAAAAGATAAAAACCAACAGCACCCAAACATATCTTCACCAGTGAATAAATCATTCACCTCCAAGTACTTGCTGCAGACATCAAACATAAACACAACAATACGAAACACACGAGTTAAAAGGAATTATGGACTTCTAGCCCAAGTGCATTCTGAGCCCCATAAAACTTTACAGAGAATATAAGATTATGTTTTCAGATTGATCGGCACAGGGGTGCATTCCAGGAGCCAGGTTAGATACTTTTTTAACAAATTGTTTATTTAAGGAACAAAAATGGAGTTCATGTCATACAGATCTATAAGTCTATACATAGATGATCATATTAGATTGTGTCATATATTCAATTTAAATATTAGACTGTTTAATATTTTTTAATGCATCCAGCGCAAATCACTTTGTTTATTTGAACTTGAATTCATCTGAACTAGAAAAGTTAAGGTTAGAAATGATTTAACGGTTTATTTGGCTGAACCTATTCGAGAAAATAAAGCAGATACTGGTACACAGGATAATTTATGATTTACTAATAAATACAGGTTTTTTTTTTTTTTTTTTTGGAGAAGAAAAAAATGTAATTCTCCTTTTAAGGAAGGAATAAAGGAATATAACAGACGGACATGCTGTCTATAACATAGATGGTAGACATTCCATTAACCGACATGTATTTCTGGTGATAGTTACTCTTAAACTGTATTACTGTATAACTGAAAGGTTACCTGGTGATTACCTGGTGCTTTGTCACTTAAAGAGTAACCTCGGAATTAATAGCTTCAGTTCTGTTGATTATTTTCATACTGTGTGCAGTATGTTCTGGTGGACCTCATAACTTATTCAGAAGAGAAACAAGCGCCGGCAAATGGATGAAGAAGGTAATAAGGATATTCATTAGCAGAAGTTTGATTGTGACAGATGGTGCACAAAATCCCTGGTTCCACACCCTTGATCAGGGATTAGAGACGGATTTGCTATTGAACCTTTTGCTAGATTTAAGTAGTTAGCCTCGAACAGAACAACATAAATGGGTCAAAGGCAATTCGGAATGACTCAGACGCAATTACAGTGACTTGCAAAAGTATTCATACCCCTTGAACTTACAACCACAAGCATAAATCTACTTTATTGGGATTTTATGTGATAGACCAACACAAAGTGGTACATAATTGTGAAGTGAAATGGATTTTTTTTATGCAGCCCCCTTTACTCTGATGTGATCCCCCTAACCAAAATCCAGTGGAACCAATTGCCTTCAGAAATCACCTAATTAGTGAAGTGTGTGTAATTTAACCTTAGTATTGAAATACAGCTGTTCTGTGAAGCCCTTAAAGGTTTGTTAGAGAACAAACAGCATCATGAAGCCCGAGGAACACATAAGACAGGTCAGGGTCAAGTTTAAAACAGGCTTAGGTTATAAAAACATATTCCAAGCTTTGAACATCTCACAGAGCACTGTTCAATCCATCATCCAAAAATGGAAAGAGTATGGCACAACTGCAAACCTACCAAGACTTGGCCGTCCACCTAAACTGACAGGCCGGGCAAAGGACAGCTTTAATCAGAGAAGCAGCCAAGAGGGCCAGGGAGCTGAGGAGATCCACAGCTCAGGTGGAAGAATCTGCCTACAGGACAACTATTAGTCTTGCACTCTACAAATCTGGCCTTTATGGAAGAGTGGCAATCACTGTTGAAAGAAAGGCATAAGAAGTTCCATTTGCAGTTTGTGACAAGCCGTGTGGAGGACAGCAAACATGTGGAAGGTGCTCTGGTCGGATGAGACCAAAAATGTTACTTTTTCACCTAAAAGCAAAATGCTATGTGTGGCAAATGACGAACACTGTGCATGGTGGTGGCAGCATCATGTTGTAGGGATGCTTTTCCTGTAGTGACAGGGAGGCTGGTCAGAGTTGATGGATGGAGCCAGATATAGGGCAATCTTAGAAGAAAATCTGTTAGAGTCTGCAAAATACTTGAGACTGGGGAGGAGGTTCACCTTCCAGGAGGACAACGACGCTAAGCATACAGCCAGAGCTACAATAGAATGGTTTAGACCAAAGCATGTTCATGTGTTAGAACGGCCCAGTCAAAGTCCAGACCTGAATACAATCGAGAACAATTTGGAACAATTTCTATGGAGATAAAGTATTGTTTAAGATGACATAAGGTTATAGTACATGTGTTTTCTTGCTGAAAGTGCTTCTGTGATTTTGTATGTGGGTTCTGGCAGGCAGCTGCTCTCTTCTCTTTCCAGTCAGTACTTGGCAGTGGCATCTGATAAGCAACGTAATTTTTACCATCCAAAAATGGGCGGCACCATGGAGGACAGGTGCCATGATGTCAGGTCCGAAAGGTTTACAGGAAAATAACCAGATGGTTTCATTCTACCTGACGCATGTGTAACCCGTGTCACCAAGAAACAATTATGTAATACTTAAAGTTCAGCATTACTTCTGATTGCTACACAGGGCTTAAGTTTAATGATAACCTGTCAAGGTTACATGCGTAGCACTTTATAAAAAGCTTTTGACACAACAATATAATATACTATAATAGAATATAATTAGACATCATTAAATAGATGTCATAATATAATAGGGCTTCATGTGAAGCATGTCATGAGGCACAACAGTGTTAACAGGTTTAAAAATAACGAGTTTAAATAGTTTCTGCTGATTAAGGGGGGAAAATGCAACTACTGTAACTACTTTGTAACAGTATAGAATCATATTAATATCATATCTCATAAGTCTCTCTGGCTGATCTGTCATAACATTAAAACCACCCGCCTATTACCGTTCAGGTCCCACTTGTGCTATAAATCAGCTCTGACCTGTAAAGGCATGGACTTCAAAAGACCTCTGAAGGTGCGCTGTGGTTTCTGGCACCCTGACATGAGCAGCAGATCCGTTAAGTCCTGTAATCCGACAGATGTTCAATCACCCTGAGATCTGGGGAATTTGCAGGCGAAGTCAACACTCTGAGCTCTTTGCCAGGTTCCTCGAACCAGCCTGAACAATTGTGACAGCGCACACATTATCCTCCTGAAAGAGGATGTTCTGCAACGTGGTGGTGTTAAGGTACCGACCTAAATGATACACGTTCAGTACACCCTGCCATCCAAATGATGTAGAAGAAACATGTATCAGACAAGCCATCTTCTATTGACCCGTGGTCCAATCCCTATACATGTACGAAGCTCCATACACAGCTGTGATGCACTGAAAGTCCTGATGACTCCATCATCAAACAACTGGACACACCTTCTCATTCAGCGAGTTTTCTTTATCGTGTTCTTTCTTGTGTTCTTTAGCCCAAACGCGTCTCTTCTGCTTGTTGCCTGTCCTTAGCAGTGGTTTCCTAGCAGATCTTCTACCATGAAGGCCTGATTCACACAGTCTCCTCTTAACAGTTGTTCTAGAGACGTGTCTGCTGCTAGAACTCTGTGTGGCATTGACCTGCTCTCTGATCTGAGCTGCTGTTAACCTGCGATTTCTGAGGCTGGTGACTCGGATGAACTTATCCTCCGCAGCAGAGGCGACTCTCGGTCTTCCTTTCCTGGGCCGGTCCGCATGTGAGCCAGTTTCTTTGTAGCGCTCGATGGTTTTTGTGACTGCACTTGGGGACACTTTCAAAGTTTTCCCAATTTTTCGGACCGACTGACCTTCATTTCTTAAAGTAATGATGGCCGCTCGTTTTTTTTCTTCACTTAGCTGCTTTTTTCTTGCCATAATACAAATTCAAACTCTTTGAATGAGAAGGTGTGTCCAAACTCTTGCTCTGTACTATATATAGATATAAAATTCACATACGTCTTAGAGTCATTCAAAACGTGTTTGCGTCAGTGGAAAGGCCAAGTGAAGCGAATTGTTGTTGCTGTATTTTTATTTTTTTTGCATTTTGTGCAAGATTTAGTGAAGACATACTGTAGCATCACAGGTCCCAGGAATGTTAGCAAGGACGGTAGCAAGAAGAAAACAGAGCCACTTTCAGTTTAATTTTTAAAGCAACCGGTGCCAAGAGGAAACAAATTAAAGTGAAGTGAAGTTTAATGTCTATTTATTTCATATTTTATTTCATTTACATGTCTTTTCCAAATGTTTTGATTATTTCTATATGCAAAAATATGATCATATTGTTGGAAATTAGTAACATTGATAATATTTTTTGGGTTCCTGGAACGGATTATTGGCATGTGTTTCACAATATGTTAAACTTCGCCTTAAGAACTCGCCTCCGAAACAGATTCAATTTGTATGCTGAGGTACAACTGATTATATAATTATACAGTTGTGGACAAAAGTATTAATACAACCTATGCCATGTATTATAGGATTACAGTAATTAGTTCTAGACTTTCTGGCTAAAGAGTTGTTGGGACTAGTGAAAAACTGGCTATGTGACAATGCTATTTAGCTTCTGGAGCCATGCCCTGGGTCATCTCCAGAAAACTGTTGGACATCTGTACATGATTTTTAGGAAGCGATCATGGATGGATGGAGCGAGTGACACCAGAGTCAAACGTCTTTTTGACACTATGCCCAGCCGGATCCAGCAGGTTTTGAAGAATAAAGGTCTGGACCTTTAAAACATTTGTATTTTTGTCCTAGATAATGATGCAGATGGAGATTCAAAAAAGCTCAGAAACCTCCATTTTAAGTTAAGGTTTACTTTTAGTACATGACCTCATTTGAAATATTTGTCAGTAACGAGCAAAAAAAGTCTATTAGGGTTGATTTGCTTACATGAATTATATGGATTATATTATATAATATTGGATTATATGACTATTAGTGCCAGGATGTATGTTTATCATCCTAAGATAAAAAAAAAAAAAAAAAAATCGTACTATTCGTCTTCATGGGTAGTTCTTACCTGTACAAGAACAATAAAAAACAAAAAAAAAACATAAACGATCCACCAAAATGACTTCATTTCCACATAAATCTCTGTGCACTTTTAAGTAGTGTGTTTTGAATATTAAGTGCATCACAATTGATGCACGATGTCATTATAAGATACGTTTGGCTATGATTAATTACGGTATATCTTCAATCACATTTGAAAAATCAGAAAAACAACAACAAAAACAAGCACATCATAACGGCTGTCAGTAACATAATTAACTCCGATCACATCAGTAGTACAACCAGGGAACGAACAAGTTTTTTCGACATGATCTATTTGATCTTTGTTAAGTTCCATAAGACAGCTCGAGATGTTCCTTTTTTTTCCCCCCTCTACTCTCAGGAGTTAAAGTAATATGCTGCGGTCTGAGCAGGCATCTCATCATGCCTAATTACTGCATTACTTCCATTACACCCCTTGCTAAATGATATGCTTTCTTCTACCCTTAGTTTCAATTAGCCAGAAGGATTAATTAATCGATGGACCAATAATGGAGTTTTAGCGTGTTGGAGAGAAGAGAAGGCATTTCACCTACACCAAGAGGAGACTCATGATTCTGGTGCTGCACTGCTCCTCCCTGGCCGGTAATAGCAGGTAATTGCCCCAGCAGGGTTAAAGTGTGTGTGTGTGTGTGTGTGTGTGTGTGTGTGTGTGTGTGTGTGTGTGTATATGTGTGTGTGGTTGGACAGTTCTCTCCCAGTGTGGGTGGCAGAATGGTGTCAGGCTCATTCACTGATGAGCTACTTATGTCCTCCAAGCTCACCTTTCACCAAGAGGGAGGTTTTAATGCACCGTGTTCTATCCCTGCCATCATTCTCAGGAATGAAAAAAAAAAAAAAAAAAACAACTCTGCAACACTGATATGGCCACATTTCCTCTCAAATTTCTAGACATATGAACATGATTCTGGTCCATTTTCCATCATTAAAGAAAAAAAAATACCCTTATTAAACACAGGATACACACTAACCCATTTAAAAGAAGGCCTTACTATTAATACATAAAGACATGTGGGAGCATCAATTACTCCAACTTGAGCATATAGTACTGTAGTTATAATAATAATGCTTCATTATAGGGTGTTAGGGGGTTTATATACGTACACGCAGTATACCATACACCATTGAAAGGTGAACTGAACAACAATGATCATCATTTTTACCCCAGAAAACTAGCGACCTAGCGATCATTATGTCCACCCATGCCCGCAGGGACCAAAAGCCAGCCTGTCTGGTCCAATCCCACAGAAAAGCCAATGCAGCACAAAACACCAAAAAAGTCAATGCTGGCCAAGAGGAAGGTATCAGAACACCCAGTGCATTATAGCCAGGCACGTATGCGGCTTAGCAGGTGAAGAGTTCAAGGCCGCCAACCCGAGCTCCAGCCTCTCCAGATCCCGATCTGATCAAGCAACCATGAGATGCACCAGACAAAAAAGTCTGATCTACAGAGGCCCCACCCCACAGCCCGCAGCACCCAACGGATCCACTGTCAACGTGCAGACCCCCGAGCACAACCCGAGAGGTCTCGTGGAGTCATGGCCCGAGGGACTAGAGCAACCCCATACTGTAGGCACAAGGGGAACCCAAACCCAGGTGGTTTTAGTGTTAGAAGAAATAAACATTATAGACCAACCGTTTGGAACGTTTTAACTTTGAACAGCGAAGAAGATTTGGTATTGTGACAAGCCTAATCCCCACCAGTCAGTCCGTAACCCAAAGGTATTTACTCTCGTTATTTGCTGCTGCTCAACTTGGTAAACATGAGGTTAACTAGTCAGCTTTGTCAGTGTTGTGCATGTTCACACATCACAGGAGCAAGCTCAAAGTTGAGGTCACACACATTGAAATGAATTCATTTGCATTGATAGTTCACATTTTTACTTTTTTTTAAATAGGGTACCGGTCCAAGGAAATGAACTAGTGCACATTTATGTGTTCCTGAGCTGCTCTGAGATGGAGAAATCATTTCTTTCCCTACACGTCCATCCCCAGCTCACCTCCACTGGCCATAATTGGGGGAAGAAAAAAAAAGGAAGGTTGCTGGAAGCAACCTGTGTACAGTGCAACATGTCCTGTGTTTTTGAATCACTCCAGCTTGACTAAAGAGATTGGTAACTCTTCCTTCAGCTCACAGAATATTGTTAATATTCGAAATTCGAAATAAATGAAGAGTTTAGTGCCCAGTTTATTAACCCACGCTCTTTATTTGCAAACTGAGCCGACCTTTTTACCGTTCACTAATAATATTAATGAACACACAACACTGAGTTACATACTAATATCTAAGACTTAAATCTGTTAGATGGAGTAATCTAACATCCTAATTTATGCAAATGCTCAAGATACATAAGCATTAGGAAAGTTATAAGAAGGTACTGACATCACAGTGAATCAGTTTCTTTGACCCGTTAACCTTAAATAATGCTTTTGAGCGAGGCCCAGGACGGAGCAGGTCTAATGACTCAGCAGCAGCGAATCCTTGGTGCGAATACGTTTTGGGTCGGCTTTTCCTATGAATTACTGACTCACTTGTGAGTGTCCTGTACGTACTGCAGGCGACTGTTCAAAAAATAAATAAAAAGTGCATTGATTTAAAATAGCAATGTGCCTGTAAAATGTACCACAGTGCCATGCGGAAATATAGTGGAGTAGAAAGTACAGATATTTGTTGTAGGATTTAGTGGGCAGAGGTCACGAATATCCCAAGATAAATCTACTCAAGTAAATTACAGAAAGATTTCATTACCTTGCAGCAGGAACAAATAAAGGAAGCTGAAACATAATTCACAATATTTTGAGTCATCGTGCGATACCTTAATGGAATCGTCATTCGAGAAACAGAAATCCACAGAAATCCTGCAGCACTATATTATAAAACATGTATGCAAAGCTTCTGAATGTGCTACTGTGTGAAGGCCGAATGTAGGTTCTTCTGCTGCTGTTCTGGCTGGGGAAGGAGTGTTTCAAGGCTATTTTTAAAATGAAATGAACATGGCAGAAACATACTGTACTGGATGGCCTTGAATGAGCAGTACAATGAACAGCGGAACTGATTCATTTCTTTTCCTTAGTAATGACTAATGTACTAACCATTAACCACTACTTTATTAAAACGCTTTTGTTCGCTATAGAATGAGGAAACTTCAGCCTTATAAAACAGCACTAGAACACTATAAATAATACATCATTCTAACCAGGTTATGCTTACTTTCTTCTGCTGAATGAAAAACTTTAAGAAGATGTTCATGTCATGTTCGCATGTACCGTACACACTTATCCTCGATATAGCCACAGGTTTCGTCCGATATGATATGCATTACTGTAGGAATTGTCTCGAGCCACACCTCATTTCTTTATCTTGTACTTACGAAGAGCTAGACTTTATTATATTTTATTTAATGCAGTCTTGAGGATCAGTAGTTTCAGAGGATTTTATTATTTTTTTTTGCTATACAGCTACCTATGAATAATTGGGCATAAAAAAACATCTAAGGCATGAACCAGTGAGAAGCAGGTACAGATGGTGACAGATGATCTGAATGATCTGATGCTGAATGCTGTGTGGTTGGAACAGACGAGAGGGAAAATGAGGTGGCTGCTGGCATTGTTACATAATCAACCAATTAAAAAAAAACATTTGTTTATCTTTTCTTTCATTAAATCTACATAATTTAAATGAATTATATATGAATACACAGTTCTGTACATTCTTAATAAATCATAGATTTTAATGACCAGGTTACACAAGCTAAAGCTTGGTAGTTAGCGCTATGTCGTTAACCACAGAAAGACAGCAAAATAAGGATGACTCCACTAGCATATGATGCGATCCCAGAACATTATACGATATCTCATCGTTTGTTTCCCCAGCGTCTGAGCCATGCGCCAGTAGATGACTGTGGTACTGTTTACCCCCACGCAAAAAAAAAAGGCAAAATCACAGAATTGCTAACTGTTAAGTAAAGATTTTGGCCTCACTTCACTCATATCTAAATGTGAACCATCAATGCAGAATGATAGGATCAGACGAAGGAAAAAAAAAAAAAAACACGTCTCAAGCGAGCTACACAACTCTTTCAGATTTCCCAGCAGGAAGAACAAGCAGCTTCATCGAAGCTATGCCCTACGTATTGATCGGCGTTTCAAAACCTATGTGGACATTGATTAATCCTTTCATCCCCTCATCCACTCGCCTATTCTACGCGGGGTCAACATGAGTTCGAGTAAACTTCATACACAAAAAAAGGAGAAAAAAGGGGCGTCCGTACGCGTGCTCGGCAACATTCTTCCCTGATTAATTCAGTCTGCCTGCGATAACAACCTGAGATCTGATAGCGACTAATTAGCATGCAAATTCATGGGGGTTTATTGGTGAAAGGATTGCGTGCCGTCACCTGCTCAATATACCTGCCAGTCAGCGGGCTGCCTGACTCCTCACTGCTATCACATCCTCAACGAACCTTCACGATGATCTATTTAGACCGTCAGTCATTGTTCTGCGAAGGCATTGGGCTTTGTTGGATGCTAATCCGGGAAACCTATGCTCTTAGCATGTCAGATGCTTTTGAAAATGATACTCATTTGGTTGAACCACTTCAGGCCATGATGAGAAGTAACTATTCTGCGCTATTTCCTTTCCCAAGCACAAGTAAAAGCAAGTGAGGAACACAACACACTGGACTTATGGTGACATAAAAGCCCCATGATATCCCGTTGGTGGCACTCAGCTTAAGGCTGATTTATGCTACTGCGTCAAGTGAGCATTTATACTTCATATTATCCTGTATGTGTGTTAGTGTCATGCTGCAATTACACCACTAAAACACTAGTTGGCGGTGGGGTTTCTATGCCGCTGTGCTTACAAACCAATGGTGAATGAAACTGAGCGAGTCTTGTTGGAGTTGGAACCTACAGATGTTGAACAACATCGAAATTACAGCAAGAAAGAAAATACGCCTTCGATCAGTCTCTCCTTGATTTGGTCCATGTTCGTTCGGATTTCAACTCGTTTCAAAAATGGCCGCGTAGAGGACGTACATGAGGACGTCCGGCTTGAAGCAGAAGCAGAAATCAGCCTTTACAGTATATGTGACCACAGAGTAACACCACTGCAAAGATGGAAGCTTGACCGGCGTTGGTCATTGTCTGCAATAAAGCATCCTAATGCAGGGGTGACACCCTGGGTGGGCAAGCTGGTACTGACAGGCACCATGCTGGCAATCAAGGCATGTCTGGGCAGCTGTCAGAACCTGTTAGGGGTGGATAAAGTGAAAACCGTGCATGGATGCTTTCAAAATGGCAGTGTTAACAGTACTTCTCAAATAAATCTGTTCAATATAAGGCATCAGGAGAAATCAATCTTGTCATGGTGGTGGCTCCAGAGTTTTAAAGCATAGCACAATATTCTCTCGTGTCTAGGCATGAAATGTTAAAATATTGGAATGGAGCAAAGGCTACCATAATTCATTCTCCCGCTTTATCCTGGAGCCTACACTGGGATATCTATTTAAAGATGGATACCGATCAAGCAGATACTTTGTTCATTCATTCGCTCAGTCATCTATTCATCTTTAATAGAAATGGTCATGGTGGATCTGGAGCTGATCCTAAAAGCACTGAGCATAAGGCAGGTAAGCACCTGAAGGACACCATGCCATGGGGCAAAAAAAAAAAATGAGGCAGTTTAATGAATCTAATACGCCTACTGGCGGCACGGCGACTTAGTGGCTAGCACCGTCGCCTTGCACCTCCAGGGTCCGGGTCCGATTCCCGTCTAGTGGTGTGTGTGAAAGGAGTTTGCATGCATTGATGGGCTCCGGTTTTCTCCCACAGTCCAAAGACATGCAGATTAGGCTAATTGGCATGTGAATGTTGACCGGAGGTCCCACCACGGTCGTAAAATGGCAATAAATACATTGCTAATCACCATTGGCATGCACGTTCCCTAGTTGGACTCCAGAGGTTCCTAAATGGATGGATGGATGGATGGATGGATGGATGGATGGATGGATGGATGGATCCAGGTTCTGGATGGTACTGTATACGGTACATGTATTAGTGGATTACTAGTGGACTGGTGGTTTTGGGAAGTAGGAGGAACCCAATGCAGATAAAATATATCCAAATGGACAGCACCCGCACCATTGTGCCACCAAGCAACCACAATCCAAAGCCATACCTTCAAAGATAAATCTTCAGTAATCATGTATACCTAGGGCCAATTATCCAAAGCCATTGACCTTCTTGAAAGATTCCTAGGAGGTGAGAGGTAACCCTTGTCGCCCTGGAGCTGTGGCTACCAACATTAAGTGAGGCCCTGGCATTGTTTAAAGTAACAATTCAAAGATGGATCACAATTAATTAGCAGCGTTTATTCATAAATTTTAACAGATTTATCCAGGTTAGGGTTGTCGTGTTCTGTAGCCTTTCCCGGGAACACTAAATATGAGGCAGTATTTTTGTTTATATATTTATTTATTATTTTTCTGAATGAAGCCAATCCACCCTATAGAATTTCTGGAAGAAAACTGTATAACCCAGAGCAAAACTTAGTACTTAGTTGTGTGTTGTTCGTCTGAGGTTGTGTTTATCTAATACTACAGTACGACTCGCTATAATCAGAGGATTTGTATTATGTTTTCACCCAAAACACATAGAATTAAAAGTGGCGGTATTAACTTATTTATACTGTATATAGTTGGTTAAAATGAAATAAAATAAATTTTAGCATGTTTCCTGAAATGTACAAAAACGGCTAAACATGCTCTGGGTTTTAAGGGTTAAGTAGAAAGCAAGTAAAATTTTTGAGCAGATCTACTTCAACCTTTATGAGCAAAGCATCATAGGCTATTGAACATTTTTAGCTTCGCTAAGCCTCAGACCTGGCACTATTCTGTCCACCGCTAGGTATGATAAGGCCTCACTGCTTATGAGATACTAATTGCAGGATGTCTACAGAAGAATGGAGCTGCCATTAGATTACTGCGCCAAAAGAAGATAACGACTGGAGGACCTTGGCAAATTACTTTAAAGGCCAGCGAAGATCGTGAGTCTACCCAGCTCTGCTGCCAAAGAGGTTTAAATGCTTAATCTTCTTTAATTATACCGTTACAGAAGGAAAACTTGACTGGCAGTTATGTCGCCGATAGACCATTCACAGAGAGGCGCTTTAAATAATACGCCTTCATTATCTCCTTAAATAATACGACCTCACATGTAACTTTTCATGGTGATTTATTTTACGTCCTGGGCAGGGTAATAAAAAAGTCTGTGAAGTCTGACCTGCAGTGAGCACTATTCTTTAAGACTTCAGGTTCAGTCAGAAGTGCTGTGTTAGGCAGAATTGTAAGTTGAGATGTCAAGATTAGTGTTATTGCCTCAGCACCTCCCATTTCCTATAAAAATGTTTTTCTTTTTCTTTTTTTTAATCCTGTGGAACGTCCACCTACTGGCCAACAAAATTAATCAAGATATTTCAACAATGTAAAAAAAAAAAAAGCCCATTTTGACTGTCCTATCTACTGTAGTAAGCAGATTTTGGAGCAGGTTGTGGGTAGAATTCTCAGTACAATGCAGGAGTACACCATATCCAAAATGGAAAACAGAAAATAAATAGAACATAACTGAACCATGAACTATGATAAACTACATAAGGAATGCTGAATTGAAGACAAAGCCAATATGAAAATTCCAAACACAAGGTGTGGTGCCCAAGGAGGATACTGTCTAATCCACTGCTTGATACCGTCTGTCCCAACACCAAGGCTGTTATATGGAAAAGCAAGTCTCTCTTTTGTACTTTGTACGTAGCTGAAGCTTTTTGTAAAAGTTAAACGGAGGTAGGATTGAACGCCATGGTCGGTAATGGGGAGAAATCAGGCATTGGCACTGGGCCTGAACTTGGCATGGGAACTACAGTAGGGCAGATTTTGCCATGGGACATAGAGGAACCTTGCATGACTGGGCTGGAAGTTTGGGCAGGGCATTGCACACGAGCTTAGAACAGTAACTGGGGCTACCATGTCAGGGGTACCTTGGTATCATAGTGCCAGGTTAGATTTTGGTGTGGATATTGGGCCTGTGGATGAAACTGAGCTAGGGCTAGGAAACTCTGCCTTGTGGACCTCTCGAGGGCTTAGAATAGGTAAGGCTACTGTATATCAGAGGCTTCTGGGGGCACTACATAATCAAACCAACTTGGTGGGGTAGCAAGGTATCTTTGAGGCCAGCCAGCAGGCTGAGCAAGGGCACAGTATGAGCATGATCAAGGCATATGTGGGACTGAGCTGTGCATGACTGGGTCTGAGCAGGAGCCCGGCCTGGGGGTCGTGTGGCTGTCGAGATGTACCGATCAGGAAGCAGGACTTGAAGCAGATTTGAGCTGTCTCCCTTCTCCTGGACCATGTGGAGGACCTACATACCTTGTCGGCCTCACACTGTCCTACCAGGCTTGCAATAAAGCAGGTTGAGAGCAGCCGTCCAGCTGACTAGCCACACCCTGACACCATGTGCTTACAGTTTATCACTGGCCTTAGTCCAGCTGTTTTTTCCCTCCATGCAACTCACTAGCAGGTATAATCATTTCAGAACAAACACAAGGCAGGTGTACGTATATTATATTAGCAGTATATATATATATATATATATATATATATATCCACATTAGCTAACAGACAGCTGGCAACAGAATGTATACACTCTTCATGTTGGTATCTCATGATTCTTTACAATCCCTGCTGATCTACTCCAAATACAGCTCCAGCTTGGAAGCTAATCATGTGATATTTTCACAGCAACTGTTCCAGTCATTTCCATATGATTTAAACTTGCGAAACAACAACACTGCACTGAGAAAGCTTGAATAAAACTATGCCATTGTGATTCCCTGTAGAAATTAAAACTAGAACCGTGTCTCAGAAGCATCGCCAGCCTGCACCAAATGCCACACACAGGCATGCGGCGTGATACATTTATGCTAAAACGCAACTCTGTACTGACAGAGAAAAAGAAAACCCACAGGATGAAAAGAGGGCTGTGATTTCATGGAATTTTTAGAATTGAATTATGACAGTACAGCTGATACCACGGGGAACAGGGAAGAGCAGACACACGGCGCAGTCTTACCCAGGCTTGTCTGCTGACATTTGCATGAAGGAAAATTACAAAAAGTTATAAAAATTGTTAGCTGGCATTATCTCTTGTCTCTGTAACTCCATATCACACTCAAGGTTTGACTACTTTTTATTTTATTTTGGCTTTTTTTGAGAAAGAGAGAGAGAGAGAGAAGAATATAAAACTGAATTAGACCGACCGAATGTTTGCCACCATAACATTGATGCACTGTGTGTTCTGACAACTTTCTGTCGCAAACAGCATTAAACTTTTCATCAATTTAATCAACACTCGAGCTATTGGATCAGACTACACGCTCCAGACTCCACTCCCCAGTGAGCCTTGGCCACCCATGACCCTGATGCCAGTGCACCAGTTTTCCTTCCTTGGATCACGTTTGGTTGGCCCCGATTACTGCAGACCAGGAACATCCCACAAGAGCTGCAGTCGTGGTGTTGCTCTGACCCAGTCGTCTACCTGTCGTAATTTGGCCCTTGTCAAAGTCACTCAAATCCTTTCACGTGCCCATTTATTTTTTTCTGCTTCCAAAACATCACCTTTAGGAAAAAAAAAAAAAAAAGATTTGCTGCCTTATATATCCCACATACATCCAGGTTCCATTATAACAAGATTTTTTAACATAGCTACCGTGACAAGGGCCAAATTGTGACGGCTAGCTCAAATTGAGAAAAAGTTTCCAATGGAAAGGTGTCAGAACACACAGTCCATTGCTGTTTTGCAAAAGTGGAACCTACTCAGTATTTCGCAGGTAAAATACTATAATAATGCTGATATTATGGATGATCAGGGTATGTAAGCACTGAAGCACAATCAATTTAGAAAATCAAAAAATCAAAAATTTTTCCTAAACTGTATGAATGAAAGATTAATTGAAATTTAAAAAAGAAGACATGTGCTGACACTATAAATCTTATAATAATAAAAAAATTAAAATTTTAAAGAATTTCATATACTTATTACACTCACTAGGAACGTCAATCAGGCTAATCGGCATGGCTTTGGATTGTGGGAGGAAACCGGAGAACCCAGAAGAAACCCTAAACAAGAGGGCAGAGTAACGTCCAATATTTTACTCCAGACGTCTTCAAGAACTGTGGTTTATGACTTAAGCCGTCTACATGATCTAGCCCAACAATTTGGATTTGGACAGAATTCATTGAAAAAATTTGACAGTTTAATAACCTTTCCATGACCTTGGCAAAATACGTTCAGCGGATATTCCGAGTCTAACAGGGAAACGCTGTCAGATTTCATTTATATACTTTTTTTTTTTTTGTGTGTGTCTGAAAGACATTCGTGTTTGGGTTTGACTGATCCGGACCCTTTGAACAAGAAACGTTTAGGAAAAGGACGAGAGAAGGGAAAACAATCCACAGTTTCGCAGAGAGTGATATTGAAAATGACACGGCATCTGTGCGGTAATCGATATAATACTGCAAAGCAATGTCATTACACTTCGCAGCTTGGACCGGTGACAAGTGCTTAGTCAAAACAAGTTCATAGAAGACTGCAGTTTGGTGTTCTTTACTTAATCAGGACGGCTGTGAAAGCAGAGAAGGACAAACGGCAAAAACTGTCATGAGTGCTCATCATCACTGCGTTTCACAGCACAACACTCAATAGTGCTTTATTTTATACTACAGCTACCTGATAATAAATAAGTAAACGTGTAACTGGTGCACTGTACGTGTTATCCATGGTAGTTACAATGCACTGATAACCGATTATAGTCGATGATCAGATGTGTTCCTGTGCATTTCAAGCTATTGATTATTTTTTAAAAAGCCAATGATTTTAGAATTCGTGAAACATGCAGTCTTGCAGGCTTTTTTTCTCTACACACCTGCTTCTTAGTGTGCATACGCAGCTTGTGTACGGCTATACCCGGGAAAGAAAAGACCTACATTTGTTTTAAATACATTGACGCTGACTTGATTTGGCTCAGTGGGACTGCAGAAGCTTTATATGAGTCTCAGCTGATCTTTAGAAAGAGTGAGGGTTGTGGAATTTGGCCCTGATTACTTACATTGTACTCGCGTTCTGGGTGTCGAACTTCACAGTCGGTCTATCATGTATAACTTATGGTAATGCACTTACAGTATTTTCACCAATGTTTTGATTGATTGTTTTTTTTCTTAACTGATTAATTGATCATTGATTGGTTTACTGCATCCATTATGGAATGGTTACCCATTATCACCCAATAGGAGTGTACACTTACTCTGGTGTTTAATAAATACTGAAAACAATGAAATGAAAATGAAAACACTTCAACAATGTGTAATGTCTGATTAACAAAAAAAAAAAAAATTGATTACAGACGTAGTAGGGACTTTGGTGCAAGCTCCATGATGTGCTTTTGCTGAAGCACGATGCACTGAAAGTAATTAGCCATTTTCGAGATGACGGCCGTGATTGGGTTGACAGCGGCAATAAAGTTGGACCGTCTGAGCAGAGATAAAAGAACTAAAGCAGCGCTCAATCTTTCTCTTTAGGTAGAGATGAAACACGTGCTAAATCCCACACTCACCGCTATACGCAGAAAGACAAACAGTACTTTCGGTACTGTAGAAATGCGATTTAAGTAACAAAATGATTTCGCAAGCTTCCCCCGTTCGAGGGGTCGCCACAGTAATTTCGCATCGGACGCCCTTCCTCCGGGCTTGGGACCGGCTGGGGGTTGTGCATTGGGTGGAAATTGAACCCAGGCCTTCCACATGCCAGGTGAGAAACCTACAACTGAGCCACCGAGGCCATAATACATTTCATATCCAGGTGTTTCATGTGGATTTTTTTTTTTTTTTTTTTTTTGCCATACCAGCCTGCTACCAAACAGCACACATTGAAAAAGAGGCTGCGAAACAAGGATAGAAGTGCTTGAAGAAGAAAAAGTTCTCCATGCAGAAAATAAGCTAAGCATTTATTATACTATAGCAGGCTTCATGCACTTTCCCTCAGGCCACGCAGTGTGAAATTTAATTCCTACTGTACCGGCTCTGAACGCCACGGCTTTGCGTTTCTTACCTGCCGAAACTTCGACGCAGGCCGGGCGTGAACCACGTTTAGCAGCTCATACACAGTCCGGCTTTTTCGCTAGGTTACAAACCTCGACTGTGACAGAAAATCAAGCGAAATCTTTTTTTATCTCAGCCTCGCTCCTGATCGGCAGCTTCATGGTTGAGCAATAACCGGAGTCATGAAGCACTTCCAAGGCATCGTTTACAAAGAAATAAGTCCGACGCCGCTGATTCTTCGTCTTTATCTAAACTATTAGCGGAGGGCCTCGAGCCTCACCTCGAGGAAGGGGCTGAAATTTCTGTCCCGCTGATAAAAACGTTAACTAGGTGAGTGTCAGGGAGATGGATTGTACACTGTCGGCGGAGGGAGGAACATGAGGAGACAATGATATTTCTCATTACATTGCCCTCTCCCCCCTTCATGTTCTCTAATAACGCTGCCACAAAGGGAAGAAGAGACCGGAGATAAATCATGCCCCGCAAAACAACCGGGTGGACCCACGAAAATACGCTCGCTCCCAGCTCGGTATCGCCATAGCTCGCGGCCATCGAAGTCATTGATAAAGATCTAATGAACACGGCTATCAATTGGCATCAGGGTTGAGCGAAAAAGCAAGAGGAGCTTGATTTCACTGTCGCTCGAGCTGGACGGATAAATGGAGACTTCTGGGTAACTGAGGCGAGGTTGGAGAGGATCTATCGATCGGATAGGCAGATAGAGAGACGAGAGGACATAATCTGAGAACAAAATATGCAGAATTAATTCAACAAGCCCACTGAGACTTGTTCCGGACACCCTGACCTGGTGTAGGAAATGAGAGATATAATCAAAGCCGATCGTTCCGAGCTGATGCAGGCAGAAAACATAAAAAAAAAAAAAAAAGATTATTCTCTCGCATGTCCGCCGTGTCCATCATGATTTCCGTGAGTGAGCTTGAGGTTGGTGCCAACACCAATTAACAGGCCTAAACTGGTGAGCTTGCAATAACACCGGATCCCGAATGAAAAGTGGTTATGACTTTGGCTGTCTTTCTGTAATCAGTTCATCTCATCCTGGGTACACCTAACATGATTTAGGAAGTGAAGTGAGAACAATAGGATATGATTGTAAAAAAAAAAAAAAAAAAAAAAACTCTGCAGCTGGGATGAGGAAATACAGTCACGCAATGTCGGTAAACCCTTCAACTTAGAAATGCTGCTATGAAACTATGCTGCTGTGGTATTATAATTAAACTCAGCATCAAATTTGGGATTATTTTGGGCAAATATCTAAGCGCTAGTGGTTAGCACTGTCGCCTCGCACCTCTAGGGTCTGGGTTCGATCCCCACCTCGGGGTCTGTGTCCATGTTCTCCTGGTGCTTGGTGGGTTTCCTTCTGGTACTCCGGTTTCCTCCCACAGTCCAAAGACATGCAGATTAAGATAATTGATGTTTTCAAAATTTCCCCTCAGTGTGTGTGTGTGTGTGTGTGTGTGTGTGTGTGTGTGTGTGTGTACCATGTGATGGATTGGCGCCCTGTCCAGGTTGTGTCCCCGGCCTCGTGCTCTAAGTCTCCTTGAAGGCCCCCTTGACCCTGTGTACAGGATGAAGCGGTATCGGTGATGTATGATGGATAACTAAGCATGGTAGAGAGTTTTCCTGTTATTTAATAGAAGGGATAAGTTGTCATGTGAGTGATATTAATAACGGTAAGAAATCTAAAAGGGTCAATTTCAAAACCCTGGCTGCATAAGATAGATAAATGGATGGATGGATGGATGGACAGACGGATGGTGTATTCCTACTTCTATCCATAGATAGATAGATAGTTAGTGTCCATAATTAATTAAATACCAAATAGCACCTCGAGAGCGGATTAAATTAATCTGCCGGGGTACCACTGGATATTTTTTTCCCGGCTAAGATTACGTAACACATGTGCTAGCTCATTAGTTAAAGGGTAGCGAAATCATTTATCTAGTAAAGCTATTTCCATCTTGTTCAAGTCATGGTAACTTGGCATGCCCCGTAACACAACGCGTCTACTCGTTTTTTTTTTTTTTTTTTACATTTTTAAACAATAAAATAGTTTTAAATGAGGGTCGTTGTGCTTTATAGCTTAGAGGCGGTAATGAGAGGTGCTCCTGCAAACGATTTGAGGGAGCGAAAGAACATAACAATGCCACACTTTCTTTGATTATCACCGTTTTCTCTCTGCAAACGAGTGTCTCTTTCCGTTTAAACACATCAGCAGCCATATTGGCTAATAGCCAGTTAGTGCATTAGGGACAAGAAGGCAGGACTTGGAGTAATAAGAGACAAATACAAAGCGTTAATTGCTGACATTGTTCCCACGCATGAACGCTCGAATCGTTCAAGGCTTTTCGCAGAGCCGGTGTCATCCTTTAATTCACATCCTCTCCCTGACTTATTAAATTACTGTCGAAGGAAAAAACGGAAAAAAAAAAAAAAAGAAAAAAAAAACCCTATGCTTTTTTTTCCCCCTCTTCAATTAGTCATCTTCTAGAGTTTTAATGAAAAGGAAAGTTTTTCTTTTTCCCCTCGCAATTCAAAGAATGAGAAGGAGGTAAAAGAAAAAGCGACACAAAACAAGGATACACAATGACAGCTGCCTCTTCGTCAAGGTGACACGGCGAAGAAAATTGGAAATACTATTTTCTACATCAGAGCTGCCGAGAGCACAAAAGCTACAGCTAGAGCCGGTGTGTTCCTGAGCGCTGTCGGTCGCTTTATGGCCGCGCTGTGCCGAATGTCACATCGTCTAAAGGAAGAGACAAAGAAAATGGCACTCACGAGGCCGCCGCGTAACGCTCTGAGGATAAACAGCCTCGGAGTGATGGCCGGATCAGCCGCGGCAAAGACGGGGCCTGTGGTCGCACGGTTCGGTCCAGAGGTGGGAGAGATACACAGATGAGGCAGGAATGAGAGGGTGCACGTGTGAGAGGGGGACAAAGAGAGATGTTGGCAGAGCTCGAGGTGAGAGAGGCGAAGAGAAAGACAAAGAGACGGAGAATGGTTCACTGACAGCCAGACACAAAGGGAGACGGGGAAAGCGTAAACAAAGAACGGCAGAAAGAAACAGGACAGGCAGGTAGAGTCAGGACGGAGCGGAGGAGGTGAAGACAAGGAAATTCCATCGACGGGAAAATATCTGCTGATTTTGTTTTGTTTTATTTGTTTGTTTTAATCGGATTATGGATTTATTTTAATTTCTGCCGTTTTTACCCACCTGCAGCAGCTCATGATCACAGATTCACAGAAAGTTAAAACCGGTACATTCGTTGACGCAGAGTAAATCTCAGGATGCTACAGTACTTCCCCACCCACCAAGCCTTCAAATACAATGATCAGACCCGCTGCTCCGGCACTACACCTCCACACATCAGCTAATACTGTACTAGTGCTGTTATGATGGAGTAAAAAAAAATAATCGAGTTAATCCCATCAGACAATTTTAAAATTCTCATATTTCCTCATATTATAAACATGCATTGTTGGAATAAATAAATGCATTTGACAAACACTGGTCAGGGGAAACAGATTATGCAGTTTTATAATATCTCAGACATTAACGTTTAACAAGTAATGCATTAAAATGTGGCAGCACCCACACTGGTTAGATATTGTGACACACCCAGAGTGAATGAGTGCAGTTGCCATTGGTCATTGATTAGTTATGCTGTTACACCGAAGTAGTTATAGTTACTTAGTTTCGAGTAAGTGCAATAAAACTAACTTTGGCCAACTGATTCACTTCCACAGCCTTTTTCAGTATCTGTTTACAAATGTATTCTTGTAAAAGAAGTTCAGCTGGAACACAGCTTGAGCACACAACTTTGGTTTTTATTAAAATCTGGAAAGTTTTTATTATTTTCCTCAGTTACCTTATTATTATTATTATTATTATTATTATTATTATTATTATTATCCGCGTTAAACATTTCAGCCGGGTAACCACGCTGCGATTTTATGGGAAGCCATTAAGGTCAAAATTGGTCATGTGATTCATTTGTGTTCAAAATATAGTAACATGTTAAAACCTCTATATTGAGCACATGCAATAACGCCGTGATATTGACAGCCGTAGCTAAAACACATGCAAAAAAAAAAAAGAAGTTCTTCTGGCCGTCCTCAAGGGCAACAGCTAGCCGCACACTTACACTTCCCGCTGCTTAAAGGTGTGGGTACAGTATGCAGCGTTTAGCAGCATGACATGCAACAGAAAGGCCTTTGGCGATTATTTATAGACATGTTAAACCGTTTCCTGACTGCTCTCAAAAAACGAGCATATTTATTTTATTCTGCCTCGCCCATCCCCCGCCCCAAGCACTTTGCAGTATTAATAAAAACAGCCGCTTTCTATTCAAAGTGGTCATTAGAATATCCTGTTGTTGTTGTTGTTGTTGTTATTTATTTATTTGTTCTGGCAGCTATGATTGTTGCATTTAAAATGTCGCGCCTACAAACTACAAATGAGGGAAAAAGGCAAGCAGAATATTTTATATATACAGTATATATAGGGATGGAACTATAAAAAAAAAAACCCAAGGTATTTCTGCTCTGGTTTGTCACTGCTGTGATACATTTGCAAATTTCCAGGCTGGAGACTGCAATAAGAAGTGAAAAGTGGTCTTGTGGCTTCCCGCTGTATTTACAGCTAGCCCTAAGGATGCACAGCACATCGGTGCATCGTTGAGGTTTATGACTGTCCACTTGCTTGCATGACCCAGATTAGTATTTATGAAAATAGCCCATGAAACGTGGCAGCAGTTTGTCATAGTAGGATCCAGAGCAAACAATGTGAGGCCCCAGGCTGGCTGCAAGAAGCTTCCTGTTCGATATAAGAGTATTGTTGTTTGTATGGCTGCGCTATACAAGGGGGCGTTCATGTTAAAATGATACTTGCAGGAGAAATGCGATGTCATTCCATCACAGTGCACCGTGAACATTTACTCACATGCTTGCTTACATCTAGAGGTATTATGGATGGCATGTCGCTAACTTGCAGAAGAGACACATCTGTCTGTGGGAACCGTACACATAATCAATCACCAACACCACTGGCGCATTACAGGAACTCGGCTGGGAGTTACAGTAGATCCACGTCCTCTCTACAGTCCTGACCTCGCTCCAGGCCACTGAAGGAGTTCCTGGGAGGCCAGTGTTTCAGACGTGAAGCTTTGATGTTTGATGGTATACAGTAGAGTACAATCACTAGTCGTGAAACGCTGGGATAAGTGGATTAGTGCAGGAGGGGATTATATAGAGAAAGGGAGTTTTTACTCTCATAACTGAGTTCTGTTCACACCACAATATCGACAATCCAGGCTGGAGATCAGATTGATAAAGCAATTTAACCCAAATAGTTACTTTTCGGGCATTAATGGTGGGTTGTGGTTTTAATACTGCAACCAAATGAGAAATTTCAGACTCCGCTTTGAGAGCCAGGGATTTAGCATTAGGTATTAGCGGATGCATACAAAGCCTCAAACAGCCCTTGTACAGTATGTGTACTGACATGCATTCGATTTTTGCACTGTGCCCTGAACAACCTACAGTCTGAATATTAATGGTTGTAATACCGTGTTCCACCAGAGGGGGCTCCCTAAAACACAAATGCCCAAATACAGTACAGTAGCTTGGGTACTTATCCAGGTTTTTGAACTATTATTTGCATCACTTTTCAAACTCCCCAGCTTTTCCCCAGTCCTGAAATAAAAGGTGTGAACTTGTCAACTTGCATATAATCACGTTACCTCATCGTAGATGCTGTCGTTCCTGTCAAAGTCTCCAGGCTTCCTCGGCAGCACGTGGACGTGCACATGCTACAAGTGCGGGGAAAAGAAAACAGGAAGAGCTTTCATCACAATCACTTCTCTCAGCCATGCTCTACCAAGCATAATATCTGCACAGATACGATACTTAATTAATTCACAATCTGGCGTGGGGCTGCGCTGATTTTGCTGCGGCAAATATTTATTTTCCACGCTCACAAGAGGGCTACAGTAAATTCCGCCAAGCGTACGCCTGGTAAACCTCAGAGATTTGCATGTGTGTGAGTGTGTGTGTGTGTGTGTGTGTGTGTGTGAGTGTGTTTTTAACTATTTTAAAACTTAAATTGACTTTGTCAGATGTCCTTTGCAGCTCCCGGCTGCAATATGCTGTCACAAACTCGACCATCTGTACGGGTGGTTTGTGAAACTCCGCTCTCCTTGGGTGCACATTAGTCAAGGTTTTTTTTTTTTTTTTTTTTCTCCCCTCTCTCTGTTTTGAGTCCCTGCACAACTGGCTCTCTTTTAATTAAACAAAACTTACCATGTTGTGTTTATTACATTATTCAGAAATGGAGTAGTGTTTATTTTTGATGAAGCTGCCTTCAAGTGGAAGCAGGAAAAGGGCATCCACAGGGGCACGTATAAATCAAGCGTTCCCAGTACATTTGCAATCAGGGATAGTTTGCAATTAAGGGGAGGAGAGGGAAAAAAAAAACACGTGTCTCTGTGAAACAGAAACTATGACTATGAGTAATGGCGTGGTAATAAAGTAAGCAAGATATAAAAACGCAACAGCAGCTGATTTCAGGATATACTGTATTGTAGTATATAATTATACATATAGTATAATATGCTTATATAATATATAATACTGTGACTATACAGTACAGTAGGTTCCGTCTCCAAAATGTTGAAATCTGATTGGTTAGAAATAAGTTCTAACACATTATTTAAAGAAACTTGTAGAGCAAATAGCAAACTCGGTTATTTAACATAATGAAATCTCAGCCATGCTGATATTCAGTACAACAGCACAAGCTCGAGTGCGATATTGCTTTTATAGAACAGTCGGCACTTACTGTATTATCAACAGATTGTGACTTGTTTATTTATTTAACCAGATATTTTGCTCTGCCAGCCAGCACATATACTGGTGGGAACAGCTAACCGTGGCTGGCGGTGCCGGCGCCCGACAGTTAGTGTGGTTAACAGGGTTCTTATCGCTACTACGTAGCTAAAAGGTGAGGAGAATAAGAAATGGAGGTGGTTTAGAGTCCTGAGAAACAGACGAGATTTGCTTTATATTTCCGGGTTCTGAGGTTGAATCCCAAATAGGATTAAATGGAAGGCTAGTGCACTATGTAGGGTGCACAGTCCCTTGTTTCACACAATAAGTAGTGCCCTTGATCAGGGGTTAGAGAGGGATCTGGGATTTGGGATTCAGCCTCATGTTCGAAGCTAGTTAGCTTTGTAGCTCGTATTAGTTGTGAACAGACCAACGTAGAATGTTTAGAGGCAACTGGGTTAGTAAATCTAGTGTTAAAAGCAGATACTAAGACGATAATGTGTTGGTTAAGATGACAAAGTTATCAGACGTGTTTTCTTGCTAAAAGTGACTAGTTTTGAATGTGGGTTTTGGCAGGCAGCTGCTGTCTCCCCTTTCCAGTACCGCGGACCGGACTGACCTACTTCCCCCCATGCTGCGATCGGCAGTTGGTATAATTAACAATTATTAGAATACCTGTGGCCCGGAGTGATGCATACAGTTATTATCACCACTTGAGGAATCCCTCACGTCCAATCGGAGGGAACGGACTGTTGTATGATAAACTATTTTTAGTATTTTATATACTATCAATACATATTGTTTGAATGAATGTTTATATTCAATAAATAAGCATATAATCATGGAATTTGGTGCCATTTTATTGTGAGGAATTTATATAACTATCATGGAAGGAGAATCGAGTGTCAGTGATTAATAAGAGATAGTGCTTTGTTTTAGGCCACATCACACCAATCCACTGTTGATTTCCTCAATCAGCACACTCCACGTATCATGAAGGTGGTGGTGGGGTCCAGCTAGAAGACAGTGGGACATTTTTAGTTCGAATATTTCTTGATTAGGGGCGTCTAATAGCATTTACCTACAACTGTTTGTAACCATTCGTGTAGCTGTGTCTCATCCGGAGAGGTGCCGGGCGAGGACGTGCCGTTCCCTGTTTCACTTTGGAGAAATTTGAGTTTTGGACACTTTTATTAAATATCATCAGTGGACACATCAGGAGTTCATCACCAGTGTAAGCAAATAATATCCTCGACATGTATGATCAAAGCTCCTCGTCATGCTATCCTGCACTCGTCCAGGGTATAATAACCAGACCGCGGGGCTTTTTATTCATTTTTCATTAGTCTGTTTTGATAAACAGCACATGGCTGGGCAAATAACTGTTTATAAATCTTACAAACCACATAACGTGTTTGCAGGCATCTGCCTTGTTGCCATGTGGTAATGAGACCATTTGCATAATGACTGTATTATTAAATTTGTCTACCTTGAGGAAACATTGAAGAAAAATACAGTAAGCAGCTTTTGTTTGGCAAGAAGTCATTTTATAATAGACTTCGGGAAAGGCGGGGGAGAGTCGAAACTTTGGGGTAAAGGCTAACAGCCCTCACCCAAGGCTAAATACAGCCTTGTCTAAAATGACTCCATAAAACTGTGTGTGTGTGTGTGTGTGTGCATATAACTGTGTGTGTGTGTGTGTGTGTGTTCATGTGATGTCATTTAGTTTTCTGCATTACAGCGCAGATTGTATTATGATCAGCTCAGGTTGTGCCCTATGGAAAGATACACAGCGTTTCATGTATCTGATCTTTCCCACCGTACCTGGATGCTCGCTTGGTATAAAGCGCATGCTGATTTCGCCTTGATATCGCACTTCTAATTTTACCAAAGTGACTCAGATGAAAAAAGGCGCTGCGGAAAGGTCAGGCGTTTTACATACGCCACGGTTCGATTAGCACGTGTTTCGAGGAGTCGAGCTTTTTCAGCAGGTCTTAAGATGCTCGGGTAATGCTCTGAAATCCTAGAGATGCATAATGGTGATGGTACGTCATATCCCTTTGAGGCTCATACTGCTCCGTAAGTTCAGCACGATAATAGAGTGTGTTGTGTATCGTATTGTTAAGTGTACGTGTTAGTTTATTGAAGCAAATGCACATGACATCATGTAAATAATATGAAATCAAGTATAAAAACATGAAAATTAATGAATTGTTTAAAAATAACATAAAAACAAATAAACAAAAAATACTGTAATTGTGTAAGAAAGAAAACCATAAGAATAAACAAATCATGTTTAAAAAATAGGTGAGAATAAATAACTCGTTTAAAAAAAAACATGCAAATCTACAAATCATAACACATTAACCACATTGACCGTGTACTAATATTGTGACAAAAAATGTGAAAAATAATAATAATAATAATAAATGAATCAAGGGGAGGGGGGAATTTTAAAACATGAAAATGCATTCATTTAAAAAAAAAAGTTATTTGGAGGAAAAATAAAAATAAAATAAGAAATCAGAAATAATAAATAATGTGAATTATCATATGTAAAAAAATGAATTAATTAATATTAAAACATATATATTTTTTTAACACACATTTTTTTTATTGATCCCGACACATTATTTCCACAAGATTACTTTATTTCCACATGTTAATTTTCCATTTGTTTCATGTGATTTTTTCTCAACGCTCTTTTTTTTTTTTTAGACTTGTGTTAAAATGTTAGAAAATTTCACTTGCGAGGTATGTGTGAAAGACGTGAGCGCGGTCTAGAATTCGCCCTGGAAGCGTGAGATTATTCTCATTTGAGTTTTTTTAGTTTTCCTCTTGAGGTTCTTGATTGGCAGCGTGTTACTCACCTTCCTGTCTGTCACTCATGTACTGTAATGTTGGCGGTTTTGCCTTTTTTTTTTTTTTCCACTTTCCAAGAAATTTGCATTTGTCCTTCAATAAAGCCATCTGAAACTTCCCCAGGCCTGATTTCCAAATGAGTCAAAGTGAGCAATGTGAAACTAGTTACTCTCAACATAAAAGGTTTGTAAAAGTTCATAATTAAAACAGATGCCTATTAATTAGCTCCTGACTCGGGACAAACGAGCGGAATGGCTGCTCTGCCATTTATACTGTTTAGGTTAAATCTAGTCAGACAGCCAGACAAATGTATTTTGTCATGAACAGCTGTGCTCCTATTAAGACAGGGGGTAAAAGCGACAGAGTCTTACAGCCAGAACTCCTAATTAGAGGATTTTTTTGTTTATTTATTTATTGGGGGGGGGGG
>JAAGKR010001177.1:52296-73023 GCA_011419295.1 Clarias macrocephalus
TTTTTTTTTTTTTTTTTTTTTTTCCCCCCCCCCCCCCCCCCCCAAAGCCTTCTGCGAGCGTGGCTCGGAAAGCGGTGTGTAATTTACCAAGAGATTCATCTTGCTTTGTGGTTTGATGGGACCATTTTACTTCACGCTGGTTAGCATATGCTCCGAATTTCTCTTTGCACAAAGACACGCGGATGGATGCGAGGACCTACGCGATCGTTGCAGAACTAATATTTACGTGGCCTCTGGTGAGATCTGCCAGTTTTATGCGTATTACGCAAGCTTCAATCAAGCGAGCTAATTGCGGGATGATTAATTTAGATCTGATTTATTTTCGTGTGCTCAATTTTCTTTTAAACATAATGGCAACACCGGGTATCCCAGCACAAGAAACGCAGGCTAATTAATTCTCATTTGATTTGTTTTGAGCGCTTGGTTCTCGTTTAAAACATAATGGTAACGACAGAGCAGCGCAGGGTAATTAACTTAAGTCAGATTTACTTTTCTCGAATTTCTCTTAAACCCAACTATTTTACTATTTAAAAAGCGATATGTTTATGGCACGATCATTAGAAGCAATTGAAACGACGTGACACGGACGAGATGAAAAGGAACGGACGAAATGTTCTTTCAGGCGTGTTTTCCGTCCCTCGTGGATGAAGCGGCCGCAATTAAAGGAAAAGAAACGAGAAAAAAAAAAGCCTTAGGTTTGTTGGCGAAGGGAATCAATTACAAACAAATATTTAAAGAAGGGGGCTTACAGTAACTAAAGACCTAACTCAAGCACTCTTCAGATATACATATACATCCAGCACTTGAAGCAGTAATAAGGTTAACTGGAGTGGGCATGAAGTACGTTCGTACCTACTTACTGTAAGTACATACCACTTCAAACATCCTCCAAATTATCCCTTAGTTATACACACTCGGGGAGGAAGCGAGAGGCACGTGTACTGCAATGACCTTCTCCGCGCATAAAGATAAATATGTTAAAGATCCATTATGAACAGAGCGCCATTGATCTGACTACGCCATATGCACACAACTGGGTTATGTTGGCAATGATGTATATATTCAGGCATTTTTTTAATGTACTCCAGACCATCATGGTCTAGAAGCAAGATAAATGACCCTCCTAAGGAAGACAAATGACTAAATTCCTGAGTCGTTCCCCCGCTTTCTTTCTGCTAGACGGAGGATGAGGAAACCCAATTTTACCATATGAATACTTAGAACAGTCCTCATGTAGCTTCAGGCTGGGAAGTTAGTGAAAAACGCATTCATTTCTATAGACTCTGGCTTCTTTTATTCAATCATGCTCCCTTTTTTTAAACTCCCAGCACCTGATTGCAGGAACAGCGGTGACAAATGGCGTGAACGCACTTAACATAGCAGGTGTGCTACGTTGCGCGAGATAATCTGTTTTCATAAAAGGACTGGGCAGGAGTCTAATTTGGAGTTAGTCCGTGTTGAAAACGAGTTTAGGAAATATGGAGATTGCTGCACTTGCTTACTTAAGGAGAACAAAGGAAATTAATGAAGTCTTCTCCATTAAGGCTTTCATATGGTCCAAAGATGGCCGTCGTCCTACGGGCGAGAAGGGAAGATCGAAAGATATAACACAAAATTGCATCAGGTCTGCGCAGGCCTTACTGAGAATGGATGCACCTTCCTCGGCCCGGGCCACGGTTCATCTCTTCGAGTAGAAAATTCCATCTGAAATCTATTTCAATTTAACCTTGTTTGTATTGACAACCTATATCATCTCATCTCACACTCACAGCAGCTGAGAAGATGGCCGTTGTTAAATTGGCAATAAAAATAAAGATTAAAAGCAGGTCTGCCAGAGGTGGGTTTTTTTTTTTCTCCTTTTGCTCGTATTCTCATATTTCTCGCTCTCATCGAGTTCACTTCTTCTTCTTCTTCTTCAAAAAAAAAAAAGGATAACTGTTTATTAATAATTCAACTTTATTTATTTTTTTCTTAACACTATTTCAGGAATCATTCGTCCAGGGTAGCAGATGGCTCACGGACTGGTTAACTCCTCATGTACCGCCTGGATCGACTCCGGCGCAAACTTCTGACCGCATCGCACAACTTCTGGGCTAAACAATAAGTCAAAACTCCATTTTAGGACACCGCAGCCATTAGAGTCAGTGATTGAGTTTGCAGGGTTCGGCAGCGCGGAGGAACTCGCGCCTTGCTGTTAATGCTATGACCGCAGGGCTGTTTCTCTCCACCGGGGAGGATTGATGCTACCAGCATGTACTGCGGGGCTAATGAAAATGAAGGAGATGAGACGAGAGGGAGCGAAAGCAACATTAACAACGGCGGCAAACGGAAAAAAAAAACAAAAAAGCCAACACTGAAAACTAAGCACTCCCAAACCCATCCATTAAGCAGAAGTAAATATGTTTTGTTTAGTTTTCAGTGCTGTGTGCTGTTCTTTACTTTCTCTGCCTTTGCCTTTTGGGCTAAAGTGTCAATACAAAGAGATTTACAAGGAATCTGCTTTGCTAAGAAAGGCTCTTTCTTTTGCACCTCCCCCGCCACCATCATTCTTCCCCTCCTCCTCACTCCTTATATGGTAATACTTCCTGTGGCTTGTCTCTCTCCAGATATCGCTAAAACCGCCTGTTTGTTTCCCCAGATCACGTTGAAGCAGAACTGATACAGAGCATTTGGTGCAAAAACCTCTTCTTTTGTGAACAAACTAGAGAACATCAGATACCGGTAGCATGGCTAGCACTGTGGCCTCACACCACCAGGTCTGTGTGCGTGGAGTTTGCATGTTCTCCCAAGGTGAGTTTCCCTCCTGGTACTCCAGTTTCCTCCCACATGTAGATTAAGCTAATTGCCGTTCCCAAACTAGCCGTGTGTGTGCATGTGTGGCCTGTGATAGATTGGCACCATGTCCAGGGTGTACCCCACCTTGTGCCCAATGTCCTGCGTAGGCTTCAGGCTTGTCAAATATAGGAGAAGAAAATTTACAGTATAGAAAATAATTGAATGAACTTCAGACTCCATCTCCAATTAAATGGGCAGAGCTAGCTCAGTGGTTAAAATGTTGGACTATGGATTAAAAGCACCACCAAGCTACAACTGTTGCACCCCTGAGCAAGGTCCTTACACCTCAACTGCGCATATATGCAATGAGATAAGTTCCTTTGAATACGGCCATCTGCCAAAGGCCTTGAATGAACAAATGTATTTTTGTTAATGGCAAGTTAAAAACACACACAGGCGGCACAGTTGCATATGGTTAGGCATGTGGACTCACACTTCAAGGTCCGGGTTCGATTCCCGCCTTGGGTTCTGTGTGCATGGAGTTTGCATGTTCTTTTCGTGCCTGGTGGGTTTCCTACGGGTACGCACGTTTCCTCCCACAGTCCAAAGACATGAAGATAAGGTTTTGTGATCCCAAATTCCAGTAGTGTGTGAATGCGCAATGTGTGCATGTATGCCCTGCAATGGATTGGCACCCTGCCCGGGGTGTACCCTTCCTTGTGTCCGAAGTTTCCTGGGATAGGCTCCAGGCTTCCTACTAGTTTACCATGACATCCTTGGTGTGTCAGTCCTTTCAGGCTGGTCGTGCGGTGGAATGGAATGACATCATGAGTCTATGCAAAGCAATCTTCAGGGATTTTACGGAAAGGTGTGAAAAAACAAGCAACCAAATAAAACGTCCAGAGTGTGGCAGATCAGTTGGTGGAAAAGACTTGTTGAGGAGAGGGAACAGCCAGGCCAGACAGGAAGCCTCCTGTATCTCAAATAATCAACTGTGATGAGCAGAAAAGCATCAGAATGGACATCATGACAGTCCCTCATCTGAATAGATTACAATAACAGGAGGCAATGCCAGGTTTCACTACTGTTAGTTGAGAAACGGAATCTGAAGCTACAGAAGCAGCAAGTAGTTGAAGATTGAAAAAGACCCAATGATGCAGTTTTAATGGTAGACCAAAGATCATTGCGGCGACTGTTTTTGTATCAAAATGAGTTGCTTTCAATCTGAAAAGGTCGCTGAGGCTTATTCAAAAGCCTCTTGATGGTAAAGGCTTCAATGCAATGCTCAGGAACCAAGAGCTCATGAAAATGTAATGCTGGTTACCTCGCATTCGGATCAGGCCACGTTTACTGCAGGACTTGACCAGATCCTATGTGGATTTAACTCATTTGCAGGGAAAGTGACTTTGTATCTTGTGCCTTCAGAGACATGAATTTCAAGGGTGTTGATTTTTTCCCCCTTTCACCCACAAAAAAAATGCTCAATGTTACTGTATGCTTTGTACGTAACACCGCGGATATTTAATTTTGGATTTGACTAGTCGGAAATGGCATATCCCGTGGCCGCGGGTCTGATTAGAGTCATTGGGATTATGGGGCTTCCTTTGGGTTCCCTTGCTTTACAACTTCTCTCTGAATTACACCATTAACATTTCAATATTACTCCCCACTTCAGGCTACAGGCAGTTTTCTCACTGCAACCATCATAAATGTATAATTAATAAACTTCCAGTATGCAGTAAAAAAAAAAAAAAAAAAAAAAACCGGTATGTGCACATTAGGGACAACACTCTTAATGCCATTGAATAGGAAAATTAGCATCAAGGAAGGTCAGGAAATAGGACTTAGTCAGTGAACTTGGATTGTGAGTGTTTCGAAAAAAGCACATGACTAATCCTAATGTACTAACGACAAAAAAATAAACTACATTAAAAAAATAATAATAATTAAAAATAGCCTATGTAATTATCGCCTGTTCCTTATGGAAATTAGTCAAGCAACCTGCATCAAATTAGGGAAATTCCTGAGGAAATAATCAGGCTCATAATGACCTTAGAAAGACTCAGTAGCCCAGTACGATGTGGTTCATTAAAAAAAAAAAAGAAGAAAAAAATTACGGTACCAAAGCTACCCACGGTGATCCACAATCTTGCAGACTTCCACTGCAACCCTAATCACAGCTGATCAGGCTAATCAAACTTTGAATATTAACACCTATGTGTTAGCGCTGCAGGGCCAGGCAGCAATTGCCGTCCCGTGCAGAATTAAGAACCTAATCTAACGCTTCTTTTTGCAATCAGCATGCTACCTGGTTTTCTTCATCAGCTCATGTCCTTAACATAAAAAGGCAGCCTAATTTGTAAAAAAAAAAAAATCTGGATTCGAATGCACGCCTTACTGAGCTGTTTGTAGGATCCAGGCACCATTTTTAAAGGACCTCATGTTAACTTATCTGGTATCTGGTATTGGCCAAATGGTGGCGTTGTTAAAGTAAATGCTTCAATACCAACCATATGATTCCATATGAGATGCACATGATAAAAAAGTATGCCGTTAATAATTATGGATATCATCTGGCATGCAGCATCCATCCTAGGATGTCCGGAAGCAAAAGCAGTGGCGATGAAACTGGTACTGTTAAGAAGCGGCAAGCAATAACAATGGAGACAAAAGTGAGAGAGAATGGAGCGAGCTGAAAAGATGGCAAACATTGCTCGTTCTTTTAACATGAAGAAAAAGGACAGGATCATGAAACATGTTGGTTTTATACTGTGTATAGCCAATTGCGTTAGTATCCTAGGACCAAGACAATGTCTGTTGGACTTACGAGCAAATTGGACTTACAAAAGAGCTCTCATTCATATGTTGGGGACTAACCTTATAGACAATGAGGGATTGTGGAACAAGCAAATGTTCTCCATGGCAAAGCTACTAAATCCAAGGTCAAAAACAGCTAGATTGTGCACTTACAGTGGAACCTTGGATTACGAGCATAATTCGTTCCGGAAATGGGCTTGTATTCCAAAACACTCGTAAACCAAATCATCATTTTCCATAAGAAATAATGAAAACTCAAATTATTCATTCCACAGCCCCAATAAATAAATACATAAAAACTAATTAGTCTGCACTTTACCTTTTAAAAAAGTACAAATAAATCCTGACAGATAAGTGTTTCTGTTGGTACGCGCATGCGCCATGTGTGTGTGTGTGTGTGTGTGTGTGTGTGTGTGTGTGTGTGTGTGTGTGTGGAATTAGCCCCTTCCCTAAGGGGGGGAAGGTGAGAGAGTGCCGCTCAGTGTCAAAATAAGAGTCGCATGTGTGAAGCATGATACTTGGCACTCGTAAACTAATACTTGCTCGGTTTCCGAATAAAAAATTCTTAAAAATCTTTGCTCGGTTTGCGGAACACTCGTAAACCACGTTATTCACCGCTATTCAAACTGGGGAAACATAAACAGACCAAACAACATGCCCCTGACTTCTCTGTTCTAAGTATTACAACCCCTACTCTAACCTCGCCATACTTCGGATAGAATAGAATAGAATCACAATTCACATTTGATAAATTTGTAACAAAACAACAAGATGGATGTGTGAAAAACGGCAGCCTCTGGCAAAAACTTTCATTCAAAACTCTGATGAAAACTCTGTCTCAGTCTGTCCTTCTAACCTTTACCCACATAAAATACAGACAACGCATTTTAAAATGCCTCCATTAAAAATTGACGCACTCCACGGATTCGGGTCCCAGCAATGAAAAACAATTATTATTTAATAGAAGCTAAGCATCAGCAAGTCCTCATGATAAATTTAAAGCGAGAGCATTATTATGCCTTTACCTTCACCGTCTGTCCGGCCTCGGGTCCGTCCTGTTGGGAACAGAAGCAGATAATTAGGAACCCTTTGGAATTCTGAAGTATCCTAGTCAATAATTCAGCAGCATTTTAATTTCAAATGAATCGTGTCACCGCTGTGGCACCTTACGGATTCTGGAGTGAGGTTTTACCTTTTCAACTATTTCTCACATTTTTGACAATTAAAGGATTGTCACAAGTTCCCGGAAAGTTGTGAGAACACTTGGGATTTAGAATTGTGGATTTGAGAAAATGATACAAAATTATGGAACAAGTGAATGTCTATGACAAAGGTGTCCTCAAATGTCATGTCAATGGACCAGGGTTTTACTTGGAAAGAAGAAGAAAAAAAACCTTTTTAATTTTCATGGAAAAAACTCACCTGACTGACAGTTGGGGTGAAACTAGGTTCCCCATAGGAAACCCACGGGGAGAACAATCGCCGAAAATGGGATTCAAACTTTAGGCCACAGCCATGTGACAGTGCCCTTGGAGCAGATAGGGACCACTGATCTACCACTGATCTAAAGCCCTATGCATCTAAAGATGGGTGATCACCACTACAAAATACGCTCACTTGGCCAGCAGTTTTACCTAAAGCAGTGATTCTCATAACTGGTCCTGGGGGACTACCTGTCCTGTACATTTCTCAGCTTTCTCTGTGCTGGTTTAACTAATCAGCTAATTAACAACCTTTTTTTTTTTTTTAGAAATGAAGTGAGTGTGACAGGGCAGGGAAAACATAAAAAATGTGCAGGACAGGAGGTCCTTCAGGACCAGGCTTGATCTAAAGAACCACTGATCTAAAACTCTATGCATCTGAAGATGGGAAAATGTAATATATCACCCTTTACGTTTTTCTTGTTTCAGTCTAAGGAAATGATAAGACTTACTTTAAAAGTCTAAGAACCATTAACTATTAAGAAGAACCCTCAAGGAACCTTTCTTCAAATAGTTCAGCGCTGCGCTGAAATAAAAATGTGTTAAGCAACCTTGGGCTGTTTGGTTTGCCGATCTAAAACGTTCCACATAGAACTCTATGAGTCTAAAGCTGCACTTTAATGAAAATGAATAAATAAATAAAAGTCCCTGTTCTGTGGTCACGTTGGGAAAACCTCAAAAAATCAACCCGTTGTAATGCTGTCTGGTACTGAGGGGAACTGATAATGGTTCCATGTCAAATTCCAAAACAAACAGAAGCCTTTCGCAACATATTCGAAGAATCCTTAAGGGTTTTTTTGTTTTTTAGTTTTGTTTTTTTAAGAATGGTTTATACCACCCTCTGGTTTGCTCCTGTGAAAGAACTGGTTTTATGTACAGCCCTAAAACAAGCAAGAAAACCTTTGACCATTTGGTTCGCCATAGAACAAAGCCAAAACAAAGTTAAATACTTAATGATAACTTGCTGTGAGCTGAACTTCAATAAAAACAATCCACTAATACACTTTTTGTATTTGTTCTTTTATTATTATTATTATTATTATAATAATCATAAAAAATAAATAAAAATTTACATGTACCTTACAGCACAGTGAAATAATTTTTTTCGTATATCCCAGTTAGGAAGCTGGGGTCATAACGCAGGGTCAACCAGGTTACAGCGCCCTTCGAGCAGATATGGTTAAGGGCCTTGGTGAAGGGATCAACAGTGGCAACTTGGCAGTGCTGGGACTCGAACCCCCGATGTTGCGATCAGTAACCCACAGCCTTAACTGTTTGAGGAACTTCTTTCTCAGAAGTGAATCTTTCTGCTTTCAGGGGTCCAAACAGGTGAACCTCCATTGGAGCGGATAGGGAGGATGCTTTAACAAGAAAGGTTTTTGCAGATTGTCGACAGTATGTGCAGGAGTGAGATGCAAGACCATGACGTCCTTATGTCAGTCCACTGCGTTTAATGCAAAGTTTAGTCTTCAGCTCTGTAACGAGCACTGCTGGTTGTTGAACCTTTTTCCTGATAATGTTCCAATACTGGCCCTTGAGAATCCCAGAAAACTGTAAGCGTTGATGAATTTTCCAGCTGATGGTTGACTTTTGAACTTTCACTCTCAGGAGCGTACTAATGAATCCATGTCTCTTCACCAGTAATAATTCTCTTTAAGAAACTTTCACCTGCCTTCGAGCATCGGTCAAAATTTTGTTTGCAGATATCCAAGAGCTTCTGTTTCGAACTCTTCCGCGAGCTGTTTCAGCACCAGCTACACCGAAGTTTCAATATCACCGGAGTGTGGATAACTTTTGACTCACCCTTGTGGAGCCCTAGAACGATAAATACTTCAGCCAGTTTTCCACAGACCCCACTGAGGAGCCTTTTTTTCTATGAGTGTTGAAAAAAAGAAAAGAGAAGAAACATTCCATCACCCCCACTTAAGGGCTCTTTGAGTTGGTCATCTGGGGGGAACTCTTAAAGGTTCCATATAGAACCATAGAAGGAAACAGAAACCCTCTGGTGAGCTATCTAATGAACCCTCTAGGATAAATACAGATCCTTAACGGAAGGGCAACAAAGATCGTGATGTAAATCTGACAAAACAGTCTCCGAGGGGTCACAGCAAACACTTTTGATTCATTTCATTTCCTGCACTTTTTTCTTTGTTTTTACAAGAAAATAAAAGAACCCCAGCATGGAGGCTTTTTTTTTATATTATTATTATTATTGGAAACTGTGTGTACCGTGCAGCCTGGGACAATCTGCTGAAAGCAGACACATCTAATCTCCAATCTCGTCGCACTGCCTTTGAGTGAAGGAATATTGATTATAGCCTTTCGCCAGATAAGTGAAATGATTTTCTTTTGTCAGGCTGCGCAGCACAGCGGGAGAGAAACCGTCTGGAATTAGCATAAATATCAAAGGTTATGCAAAACGAAGGTACTATCTCTCTCTCTCTCTCTCTCTCTCGCGCTCTCTCTGACGTCCTCGTGCATACATTATTCCAGCAGGTGGTATTCTCTCCTGTTAGTTCCCCATGCATGTGAAATAACTAAGATTGTATTTTGAAAACCCCTTAAAGAACATACAGACAGATGTAAAAGAACAATAGAAAGCGCAAATGGTTTATAATAGCCTATAGTTCCAATGTTTCTTTAACATTTCCTTGCTAAAGCTACTGAAGTGGATGCCTTTTCCATGGTAACAGAATCCATTAGTTAGATCATTATCACTGATGGATTTTCAATTGCAGAGTAAAAAGATAACAGAAAGAGAGAAAAAAAAAATCATTCTGTAATGGCATTTAGCACTGAACAAGGAACAGTGGCAGACGTTTTTTTTTTTTTTTTTTTACATAACAGGCCATGGTACATATAGTTGGCGGGGGTGGGGGGGGGGACCCTCTTAACTTCCTTTTAAGTAAGTTAGATAACTGCATTTTCTAGTGTTACACCATGCAATTGGAAACCCCTTCATTGGGAAAGGATTTCTCTACAGTTTCATGAACATGGTTCGGTTCATGAAGAAATGAGCGAGCGATGCCCCCAGCCCAGAGTTTGGCAGTTTGACAAAGGCTGTGAAATGTTAAAAATAAATAAATCACAGAGTAACCAATAGCTTAATTCCGTCTATCAATGAATGCCAGTGATGCTGAAGCTGCCCCCTTCCCAGACTCCCACCACCGAGCTCTCATGAGCGAGTGATTCCAATGTGAGGTTAAGCAAACAATTTAGAGCATGAATTCAAAATTTATTACAGAGCCCAGAACCTAACGTTTATTGAGCTACTCCTGGCCCACTGGACTTTCCATTTGTTTGAGGAACAATAGAGCGAAGGATCTGCAAATACACCGGTCACACCTTTTTCACCGTGAGACTCTGAAGCAAGTGTATGAGAGAAATGTTTACCTGGATGGCGATGGTCAAAGAGGAGGCACTGAAGTGATTCTCCACGGCGTTGGCCACTTTCTGTGTGGTGCTGAACAAATCCGCCAGTTCATCAGGCCGCAGGTCACGGAAGCGCTCAACTGGTCTTACAGGACACACTAAGACATCTACAAGAGGGATTGGTCAAGGAAAAATTCCACATGCTCAGATTGTTTAAATCATCTTTAGTCTGTTTAGAGAAAATGATTGAGTTCGGCATGACTTGTCCATCTTAGGTTGATTTTTGCGTTCTAAATATGACTTAATACTAAAAATATTTTGGCTCTGGAAAATACGCATGGCATTCTTATGATTAACTTCATAATGTACATGCAATATACAGTACAAGGTGGCATGGTGGCGTTGTGGTTAGCACTGTTGCATTGCACCTCCAGGGTCTAGGTTTGATTCCCACCTCGGAGTGTGTGCATTGAGTTTGCAGGTTCTCCCAATGCTCTGGGAACACCTGTTTCTTCCCACAGTCCAAAGACATGCGGATAAGGCTAATCGGTGTTCCCAGATTGCCTGTAGTGTGTGAGTCCAAGTCTCCTGGGATAAGCTCCAGGCCCACCTGACTCTGCATACAGGACAAAGCGGGATAGGAGATGAGTGAGTGAGAGTGATGCAGTATACACCGATCAGCCATAACATTAAAAGCTTCAAGAATAAAAACAGGTTTTGAGTTCCCCTTGTGCCAGGAGGGCGGCTGTAGCTCCTCTGGCTGTGTCTCGTGGAGTCACAGCCAGAATAGAAACTCCACGCGGATTTTTTGAGCGCCTCCCTGTTCAAATTTACTCATCTGGCACGTTCGGTGGATCAGATTGGGATCTGGGGAGGCCATGTCAGCAATCTGCTGGGCCCCGTGCACGGTCGGCTCTGGTGCTTTGGGTGTTCTGATACCTTTCTATCATGGCAAGCAGTGATCGGTTTGTGCTGCATGGGCTTTTCTGCGGGATCGGATCAGACAGGTCGGCCTTTACTGATATACAATTTATAATCGATGTTATTCAATTCACCTGGCAGTGCTTTTTATGTCATATGCTGATCGTTGTATAATTTAGCAGATTTGTTTTAAGGTCACCTTATCCTTCAGTGTGATCAGATAATATCATTTTTAAAAGTACAAATAAAAACATTTGATTTTCAGTGATTTTCAGGAAATTCAACTCCTGTCAAATGTCGATGTGACATTTTCATTATGTTGCAGTAACAAAGTCAGTGATAAAGTAAATGCTGAGTAAAACCTTTAATGAATGAGTTATGGACAAAGATTGTTCAGGTTTTAATAGAAAAATAAGATGTAAATATTGCATTCCAAAGTGTAGATCTGTGAGAGCTAAAAAAAAATAAAAAGAAAAGAAAAATAATATAAAGTACGTTATTTATCTAGAGATGAACAGGTTGTTGTGAAGGACACTTTACTTGTCTTTGACATGCTTTCACCATCATTGACCACGTTTATGTTTACAATATCAGTCAAATGTATTCTTCTCCGAGTCACACAGAGGAATTTGTAATAATAAAGATAAGAAAATAAATAATAAACACTCGTTAATTGCTATCATTACATTGTCTTTTAACTTTATGAATAAGTTTCTGCTGTCTTTAAACAGTGTTGTGCAAATGATGATTTTATAGACTTTACTTCCTAGTTTACTCTTTTATTTAATTACAGACATACTCTTTATTCTTGGCAAACTTAAACTGAACATGCCTCGATTTCTCTTCCATCAATACCAGGAACAGAGTTTCCTGTCTGATTTCTCTGGCTAAAAGCATATTAACATGAGTGTACACTCTAGGTGGGGTGCCAATCAATCACAGGGCAAACGAAATCTACCTTTACATGCACCCTCACACTGACAACTGGCAAATTTGAAAATGCCAACTAGCGTACTCCGCATGCCTTTAGACTATCGGAGGTAACCGAAGTACCCGGAGTGAACCTACCAAGCACAGGGAGAACGCTAACCACTATGCCAACGTGCTGTTAATAAGGGTTTGGGGCGCAAGTGAAAAGGGAAGGAAAATGTACAGTGCTTCAAATGACTTCAGAGAAATTCATTCATTCATCTTTTATAATTTGTATTCTGTGTTCAGGATCATGGTCATGGAGGACTGGAGCCTATCCCAGGAAATTTGGCGGCACGAGGCAGGGTTCACCCTGGACGATCCATTGCAGGGCACAAACACACACTACGGACAATTTGGGAACACCAATTAGCCTAATGCATGTCTTTGGATGTGGAGGGCCCAGAGGAAACCAACCCAGCATGGGGAGAACATGCAAACTCACACATACACACACCCCAAGCTGGGACTCTAACATCACCGTGCCACCTTTCTTCTGAGATATTTCTCACCAGTACATACTGTTATGTAGAATAAGGTTATATTAAGGGGCATAGTGAGCGGTTGTGCCTTTTGCAGGGAAAGTGAGCAAAACTAAATAGCCTTGCCCTCATTCACTCAAACATACTTTTCATAATACAGTATACTGTACGTTTCCATTTCAAGGTAGTTGAACCAGGAACTTAACCTGCAGTTTCTCTTTGAATATATACAGTATGTACAGTATATATATATATATATACTGTAGTTTTTTTTTAATGTATTTCTATATTCCCACACTGACTAAAAAAAAAAGAAAAAAGAAGCAGTTATTAGCAGGATTAGAAATGGATTGGACCAGGCAACCGTTTTCTAATCTTTCCAAAGCTGTTCAATTTCAATGATCTTGTGTCTACTGTCCTGTTCCTCTCTGACCTGAGCAGAATCTGATGTAGTTTTCTGCTCTTGTAGTCTATCTGCCTCAAGGTTCAGTGTCCTGTGCCTTCTAAGAAGCTTTTCTCGTTACCGTGGCTGGAAAGAGCGATTATTTTTAAGTTACTGCAGCCTTCCTGTCAGCTCTGGCCATTTTCTTCTGATCTGCTTCACCAAAAAAAGCAGCTCTACCCACAGGACTGCCACTCATTACTGTAGATGTGCTAGTCAGTGTAAACTCAAGACTAGACTATTGTGTGTAAAAATCCCAGGAGATCAGCAGCTTAATAATAAATAAATAAACATTCGTGCCACCTTGTGCCGTCTGGGTTCACCTTGAGCTGTATCTGTGCTTCTGACAGAGGACTCGCATACAGTAAATGCGCTGCGGGCGCAGGTATTTCTATTAAACTGGCCAGTGAGTACAAGTTTGCTAAAAAAAATTTTAAAAATGAATAAACGACTAAATAAATAAATAAACATCACCAGTTCCTTTTTACATTATTCGAAGGGAACTAATACATATTCCCTGCACGTCATTATGTCTCCGTTTCACCTCTGGATTCATCAACAGTGCCCACACAACCCTCCAACGCTAGTATATTAATATATTACTACTGTCATAAATCTGCGGAATAATTACGCACAGCTAGTCAGGGAGGAAAAAGAGATGCTGCTACTTGGGAGTTGGATGAAAGCGAATCGTCACCTCAGATGACAGGCCTTAAACACCGGGCCATTGCTCTTGGAGGAAGATGATTACATTGCCGCATTCATGGCACAATGGACACGCCAGAGCCAGGCGAGCATGGCGCAAACGATCAGTCTCCCCTGCTTTCATGTTCGGCTTGGCGGAAGGAAATCAGATATCATATTAACGGATGTCTTTCTCCCAGCTGCACGCCGCCACTGAGCAGTCACCAGGGACGAGAAATTAGGGCTCGGTTTCAAAAAGAACAGACAAGAACAGAGAGGAGGAGCGAACACAGAGAGAGAGAGAGAGAGAGAGAGAGAGAGAGAGAGAGAGAGAGTGTTTGATGTTGGAGGCTCTCCGTTTAAATGCAGCGGCTGTCGTTCAGGGCTGTACTCCTTGGAAAGCTTTATAAAGCTCAGAGTGATTTGTTAGATACATTGAGACAGTTAAGGGGAAAAGCACACTGACTTTGTACCTCTGATGCATCGGTAGTAAAAACAAATGCAGGGCCCAACAGGTAAGCTGGATCAGATGCATCAAATCTCCATTACTTCTTAATGGGAAGTCTTTTTCTACAACAGTGCTGTTAAATCTAATTCGGAAGGTGCCGACTGGCAAACAGTCGGTTCATACCGTACTTCTTAGATCTCAGAATATCCTTATTGTAATAATCTATCATTTCATTCATGTGGATTAATAATCTAAATTACTGTATGTAACCAAATAACCATACTACAACTAGAACGTCAGCTTTTTTTTTTTTTCTTTTTGGTTACTAGATGTACAGTACAAGGTCTTGAGTCACCCCCAGGATTCTTCAAATTTTGCTACATTTCTAATAGGAATAGTTCTCCAGGCTTCCTGAAGGACTTTTTGGCTTGTGTTTTCAGTTGTAGAGGAATGTTCTTTTGTTTGTATGGACCTATGAATCATTCAAGCATTAAAAAGCATCTAAATTAAGGCCCAAACCAGTAAGAAACAGGTGCAGATGATGAGAGACCATCAGGCGGTGATTAGTATACTGGTGATGCTGAATGCTGAGTGGTTGGATCGGATGAAAGGGGAAAAGAGGCTGCTGCTGCTGGGGTTGTTACAGTACATAAACAAGCAAGTCATGAGGCAGGGTGCACCCTGGAATGGTTGCCAGTCCATCACAGGGAGCACAAGCACTCACAAACCAGGAGAAATACCCAGAGGAAAACCATTAGGCATGGGGAGAGCATGCAAACTCATCACACACATACGGACACGAGGTGGGAATCGAACGCTAGATCCTGGAAGGCCAGAATGCTAACCACTACGCCACCTTCCACATGGCTGTTCCATATCAGTAACTCAATCTTACTTCTAGAACCATAACATAAATGCAACATTGCGCTGGGTATAAGGAATCCTCTTGCTTGAAATGAACAACAACATTACAAAATTGCCAAATGTGGTATAAGTGGAATAGGACAATTAGGAATGTACTGTTATAATTTAATTAATTGGTGATAAAAGTATGTCTGAAATGACGCATCCCTGTCAAACCTTATCATCATAAATTCATGTTTTATTCCTTGTATTCATTAGGATTGACCCCTTTTTAAATACACAACAAAGAAAAAACAAATTGTCTTGTGACCTGGCTAGTCAATAGTTAATTCCTAAATAAATAAATAAATAAATAAATAAAACATTTTAATATTTTTTTTAAGAATGTGTTACTTTGAATAGGATCCAGTTTTGAGATTTGTATTTTGCACTCTAGGCTCAATTTCCGTGTAACTACATCGCCTTGACTCGTGACAGTTCGAAATTCATATCAGCGGTATGAGAGAGGCGAGTGCGCATTTCTAATTCAATCCGTCAGTTCATTGCAGTGGGCTGCAGAACTACTCCGGCAGATGGACATTTTCTCCTTGCCACAGTTGGACGGAACCAATCATACTCCACTCCATTTGATTTCCAAATGAGATAAAGCTGTTTCCATACGCCACGGCGCGACAGCCGGAATCAAGACTAATAGCACTGTAACTCAGCGAAACTGCTCAATAATAACCAATCTAAATATCTGAATATAAATATAAACCGACTCCTTCTGCATGCCCTGCGTAAAATAATCATTTCCATAATGAAAGGCATTCTTCACATCCGACTCCGCCGTCCCGTCCGACACGGCGAGCTCATCTGACACCTGCCCATGGAAACAGAGCTGGCAACAGATGAACATTACTCTGATCCTGTTATTGTCCATCCTAACAGTCATTTGCCTACTTACATCTGATCATCTAAGCCTCTGGGTTCAAGATCCATGTAATAAGGTCGGGAGATTGCCTTTACATTGCAAATGCAATCATGCTTGTGCAGGGAAAAAAAACATATGCCCTCAAATCCCACTGCAACACTGAATTTGTCTCAAGTTTGCCAGAAATCAGTCCGCATCCTTGTATGGATTTATATTATGCAGTGGGAAAAATCGAAGCACAGGATTAGCTGGGTGAGGAAATAAGCAAACAAGCAAGGCAAAAAAAAAAAAAAAAACACTAACTAAACAAACAAAACAGGTTTGAGGTGAACACAGATCCCGGATTACTGTAGCAACCATATCTGCGGGGCAAAGCAATGTCGCCTAGAAATCTAGGAATTAAAATCAGGTTACTAAGGTGATTATTTAATATAACAATTACTGCTCAGTTGAGGCGGCATGACCCCACTAATGGTCTAGAGTGAGAGAGCAGACTGCAGTTTTATGAGCAAGAATGAGGGCCAGAATGTCAATACGTTAGTGTACGTGACCCAGGCAGGAATCAGGGAACTGTGGAACTCATCGTCCCACTATGTGCCCGAGGGAAGGCAAAGAAATTACACACCGTACTGCCGATGAGAACGCTCATGAAATTGAACGCTGACCCACCCTACTCTGAGCGCACTGGTAATGGTTAAGCGTACTCCCTTTATATCCGAGCCCATCATACGGCCTGTTCCTGATGTGGAAGAAGAAACAGCACAAGGATGAGTAGTGAGAACATAGATGGACAATCCAGCTTCATTTCTTGACACTTAATAAAGCTGCTTTGGGCAGTCAAAGCAGATGCCTGGAGACACATGTGGAGAGATAGGAGCTGTCTGTTAGCCTGAATCCAGTGATTCCAAGTGCCTCACTGCTACCTCAAACCTACGCTATATAAGGAAACAAACAACAAACAAAAAAAAGTTCCAGACTTTCTCATGTACTGTCAACAAGATTAAGCAAGAGGGAATATGCTTTTAGTTCTTCCGAGTGCCATCAACGTGGTGCATGCAGGCTGTGAATATGGGCTTCCCCGAGAGGAAGGGGCAGCTCTATAGTTAAGGAGTTGGACTACTGGATCAGAAGGTCCAAGGTGTTGGGCCCTTGAGCAAGGCTCCTAACCATCAACTGTTCAGATGTACTTTCCTGTCCTGTTCTCTGAATATGAACATCTGCCAATAAAAACAAAACAGTACTTGCTGTGGGGTGGGTCAGATTTGGCCAGAAATTTGTACATATTCCATGCCAGGTCAGATCCTGTATTTTTGAGATTCAGCATGTTCTCAACTTCAGGCATTCAAGAAGTCCGACTACACAGGAGTCACGGTTCAATAGAAGACAGCATGGAGAATAACTAACGGAGATCTGATGCTGTTGCTAAACAAGTTAACATTTATTAGTTGTCTAAACTAATGATTGCAAGATGTATATAGGTTATGTAGTTACCCAAGTTGTTGAAACTGCTGAGCTTGAGAATCATCAGAGTCGTTATTATTATTGGTGGAAACATATCATGTCCATAAAAGTCACATGCTCTAATATTTCATTTAACCTCCTTTAGCTTTCAATGTAGTGGCCAATTAATGTGTGAACATGATTTCTCATAATCAAAGACTTGTGATAACCTGGTCATTCAGTACATGTAGGTAGCCAGCTGACTTCACTTATTGCCACATAATGTACATTTTATTATTTAAATTTTTGGCCAACCTTTTTTCCACAATGCTGATGGTTCGGCACTATCCATTCCCATTTTAATAGGGCATTGTACAGTTCTTAACCTAATTCCAGTAATTCTGTAATGTTTTCGTTGCTTGATACATGCTAATAATTTGACTGTTCTGAGACAGCAATGTTTTTGTTGGTCAGACAGTGTAAATAGCTCACTGAATTTCCACTGGTTTAGTCATTGGTTAATACAAATTTAATCAAAATCTTAAACGATGGCTGAGAAACTAATCAGCAGAACATCTGCAGTGTCTGCACTGAGACAAATTCACTGACATTCTTCAGGATGGTGGGTGAGATTTGGAGATCTGAACAAACAAGATTTCACTACAGAAACTGTTGGATTTAATAAGCCCTAGAGCAGACGGGGGATATGCTACAGTTTCTAAAATCTTTCTATACTGTATATTATATATATATACTTTGTAAAGAAATTATAAATAATAAATATAACTGCAAGCAACAATGATCGGGCCCAAGCACATGCGCTATCGCCACACATGTGCAACTGTTTTTTGTCATAAAGTGTTTAAAATGTGAAAAATCCCTTCGCAATTTTGCATCGTCAATGTCTGGAGATTACACTGGCCCAGTTTGGTGGCGATCGTATGAATCCCCTAGGAAGAGTATATCAAAATCCATTGGGATTTTTTGCCACACAACCCAAAATAACTCACTTCCTGTTAGGTAGAGCCCACGACATGTAAGGCAAAAGGTGTTCAGCTTCATGCATGTACTGTAGACGTTCAAGTGTCTATGAGCTATGCAGCAAAATCTTGTGTGAAGGCCCGTGCCTTGCCTAGGGCCCAGGAGCTCAGGTATCCTAATGGCAGCAGATTCCAACCTGTGTGCCGATTTTCAAGAACATGCAAAGTCCCTCAAAAAAAAAATCTTAGAAGAACATTAGGGCCCTTCACACCCTATGACTACGTAGGACTGTTGTCATAGTGCTTGGGCCCTAAAATTAATAATAAATCAACAAAATGTGAAATTAAAATAGCGCGTGAGAAAATGAGAGTGTTGGGTTTTGAACTAGCACTGTGTGTTACGTTAGACAGTGGGATAATCTCAGATCAGACGATCCGATCAGGCTGAAATTACCCTGCCGCTACAGGACGCCTTCCAAGCAAATGTGCTCGTGATTTGATGGCTTATTTAATAAACCGAGACTTGTTAAGGGACTCGGAATCGCATTAAAGAGCAAGTAAGTAGAGATACATGTAATTAAAATACAATTAAAGAGCCTGGCAAGTAATAAGGTGGATGATGTAAGGGGTTGAGTATTTATAAAGCACTTTAGGTTTGCTAGGTTTGATTTTCTGAATTATGTTTTTACTTTTGCTTTTGTGTTTTTAGTTTTTCTTTTGTTTTTGTGTTTGTGTGTGTGTGTGTGTTTCAGTTTTGAGTTGATGCTGTTGATGTGTTTCTGTAGTGTTTTTAGTATAATGTTGTGTTTGTTATTCGTTTTGCTCTCCTATTTTGGGATCCGCAGTTGAGTTTTAGCATGGATCATGTGTTTTTTTTATTTTATTTTTGCTGCTGTTTTGTCATGTTTGTCTTTTGTTAATTCGATCTTTCATCAATTTGTCATCCTTCAAAATTTTCTGTTGTGTATTTATTTTTTTTCTGCAATCATTTAAATGATTTGTAGTGCAGATTGTTCCAAGTTATCAAGTAATACATGGTACTGACGAGAAGTCTTTTTTTACTCTGTTATTTCTAAGTTTGAGTAAAGGAAAAAGCCACAACCCACAAGGAAATCCCAGAAGTCATCACACACCATGCCCCATGTCCAGTGTCACTGCTGTTTCCATCAAAAAAGGCGGCCATGATTTAAGTCACAGCATCATGCAATTCAAGGTTGATTTTCTGAGCTTCTCTGACCCAGAACTTTACTCATCAGCACTCTGCACACCCTGCTGCTCCCTCAGGTTAATGGCAGAGCACACACACACACACACACACACACACACACACACACACACACACACACACACACACACACACACACACACACACACAATGCTTCACATGTGGCCCTCTTTTGCTTTCAGGATGACAGACGACTCCAGCTTGGCCCTACAGAATCATCCTTCACACATGATTAGCGAGCCAAATATGCAGGATTTTGAACATATTGCAAAAAACAAACTTCTTGAGTTGAGCAGAAACATAAAAATTCTGATCATGATGCTTTTTAATCATTGATTTTAGGGTAAAAACACTGTAAATTAAGCCCATATACATAAATCATATTATACTGTATAATTAAGCAAGTTTACAAGATAGGGAGTGTTGTTGTACTGAATATCAGCACGGCTGTGATATATGCGGTTATAAGCATGACGTGTGCCGAGTCACTCACTCACCATCTATAGCGCTTAATCCTGTATTCAGGGTCACGGGGGGCCTGGAGCCTATCCCAGGAGACTTCGGGCACATGGCAGGGTACATGCGCTTAATCCTGTATTCAGGGTCACGGGGTGCCTGGAGCCTATCCCAGGAGACTTCGGGCACATGGCAGGGTACATCCTGGACAGGGTGCCAATCCATCGCAAGGCACAGACACACACTCACTCATTCACACACTACGGGCAATTTGTGAACGCCAATTAGCCTAACCTACATGTCTTTGGACTGTGGGAGGAAACCGGAGTACCCAAGCACGGGGAGAACATGCAAACTCCATGCACACAGAGACGGGAATCGAGCCTGGCCGGGGATCGAACCCGGCCCCTGGCGGTGCAAGGCGACAGTGCTAACCACTACACCACCGTGCCGCCTGA
>JAAGKR010001177.1:73043-137941 GCA_011419295.1 Clarias macrocephalus
AAGCCCATATACATAAATCATATTATACTGTATAATTAAGCAAGTTTACAAGATAGGGAGTGTTGTTGTACTGAATATCAGCACGGCTGTGATATATGTGGTTATAAGCATGACGTGTGCCGAGTCACTCACTCACTCATCATCTATAGCGCTTAATCCTGTATTCAGGGTCACGGGGGGCCTGGAGCCTATCCCAGGAGACTTCGGGCACATGGCAGGGTACATCCTGGACAGGGTGCCAATCCATCGCAGGGCACAAACACATACACATACACTCACTCATTCACACACTATGGGCAATTTGTGAACGCCAATTAGCCTAACCTACATGTCTTTGGACTGTGGGAGGAAACCGGAGTACCCAAGCACGGGGAGAACATGCAAACTCCATGCACACAGAGACGGGAATCGAGCCTGGCCGGGGATCGAACCCGGACCCTGGCGGTGCAAGGCGACAGGGCTAACCACTACACCACCGTGCCGCCTGTGCTCATCTCATTCAAAGTCCTGCTAATATTCAGCAACAGCACAACCTCGAGTGTGATATTGCTTTCATACAACAGTTGGCAGAAGTAAATAACCGTGACTGGTGCAGCTGGCGACCGACGGTTAGTTTAAATAACGTTAAATAACATTTTCGATTCTTACTGGTACTACAGTATGCAGCCAAAAGTTGAGGAGGATGAAAACTGCAGATTATAATAGACAGATAATATGAAATTTCTCTTTATATTTCCACTCTTTATATTTCCACTTTTACTGTATTTCCGTTTTTAGAATCATATCAGACTCGTTAACGTCCAGGTTCCGGGTTTGTGTCCTAAAAAGCTTTAAATGGAAAGCTAATGCGCCACGTAGCGTGTACAATCACTTGTCCCACAGGACATGTAGGGCCCTTGATCAGGGGTTTAGAGAAAGATTGAGGATTCAGCCTTGTGTTAAAAGCTAGTTAACTCTGCATCTGTAAAATGTGCAATTAATAAAGCAATTATAAGCAATTAATAAAGAGATAAAGTGTTGTTTTTTTTTTTATATGACAAAGTTATCAGGTGCGTTTTCATGCTGAAAGTGCTTCTCTGACTGGATTTGAATGTGGGTTTTGGCAGGAAGTCACTCTATCCTCAGTACTGTGGTCTATACGGACCTACTTTTATCCATGCTGTGAGCGACAGTTAGCGTAATTAACGATGATTGAACATCTGGGGTGCGGTGTGATGCATATAGTTAAACATCCCAGTGCTGTTACCCTCTATTATAACCACTCGGAATTAACAGTTGTATAATTATGGTGTATAATAATGATTAATTTTTTTTATTTCGAAATTCTAATAATGCTTCATAAAACATGCTATAAGTAAGAGCCTTGATAACACATTATTCCATCTAAGCGTTTATAACCGGTCATAAATCGGAAAAAGTATTTCCAGTAAAACTACACTGTGTCAGATTGCTGTCTCACATCTAAACACTTGTGTATCTTATTGATTTAACTGTTGTTTTTATCTCATCCAGGACCTGGGAACCTAATTCCTTTATCCTTTATCTTTACTATTCATTATAATTTCCAGAGCTGTACTGAACGTACTGTACCTCAACATACAGCAGCATAATTGAACCTACTTTTATTTAAATGTCACATCCACTTAAGCGTAAACTTGAAAACATCTCTTTTTTTGACCTGATGCTCTACTGATGGGATTTACTGTATATTCACAGCATTCTCTAGTACAGAGAGAGCAAACATCGAGTAAGCAGCAGGTACAGTACTGGTTCGAGATGACAGGAAGTTGAGGTAGTTAGCATTTATTTGTCCCATATGCACTAGATGATTTTTTTTTTTTTCACAGATGCATATTATTTCCATGGAATCACAGGCAACTTGTAAAGAATTTTAAGCATTAAAGCTGATGCTTTTTATATAGCAAGTCTCGCTCGCTACAGTTCCTGTGAGTTCTGTGTTCTAAAACAGCAATAGATTAGCGTTTGGTATAACGTCGGAAACGGCAGGAAGCGCTAAAAAGATTCCAGCGCGCCTCCGAGTCCGTGTTAGAATGAAGACAGCACCAAAAAAGAGACACAATCATGTGAGAGTTTTGGGACACGGGCGGAAAACCCGCAGCATAATACCGACAGCGCACAAAAGAAGGCAAGAGGAATAAATGCTCCTCATCATGTTCCTTTCAGAGGAACAAAAGCCGTGTGCCAGCAGCCCAGACCGTGCCGCTGGCACAAAATGTCTGACTGTTTTAACATCCTGCCTACATCGTACATCATCCAGAGCACCGCAGAAACAGCATCTGAGTTGGTTTGGGAATGAGAAAAGGGGAGGAAAAAAAAAAAAGGGAACAAACAATGTATCTCATCTCAATACTTGCTTGCTAGGCAGCATTTCTAAAGCTCTTTCAGAAGCAAAAAGGGTGTGATGGATTATGGGGTGGCTCATTCTGGGGATGTGGTGCATTTCGGTCCTTTTCTGGGGGAAGAAAAATACAAATAAATAAACAAAAGTGTTGATGTTATTATGGTCCAAATACTCAACCTGAATGAGTCATGTGGCACACATTTTAGAAATGCCTCATCATAGCAGATTGGAAGATGATAGAATAATAATAATAATAATTATTATTATTATTAATATTAGTAGGAGTAGTAGTAGTAGTTACTAGGGTGTACATGTACCCACCAGTGTGTCTGTCTGCCTGGAGTTTGCATGTTCCCCTCATGCTCGGTGGGTTTCCCCAGTGCACCGTGATTTCCTCTCGCAGTGCAAACACACGCAGGTGAAGCATGTAAATCACCCGTAGTGTGAGATTGAGTGAGTGTGTGTGCAGTCATGGGACTGGAACTGGGACCCTCCGGGCTGTACCGCACCTTGTGCCCGAGTTCCCTGGAATAATCTCCAGGCTCACTGCAAACCTTAACAGGATAAGCAGTAAAGAGAATGAGTGAGCGTAAATTATTAGCATCATTAATGTTATTAAATAGATCTCAACAATCAAGGAATACAACACGACAACCAATAACACGTTCCTACAGCAATTATTAGTTCTCTCTCGCAGAAAATAAATGAGAATGCTGTGGGATATGAACAAAAATATTATATATTTTTGTTTATATATATATTATAATTATAATATATTATATTATATATTAATATATATTATATATGTTTATATATTGTAATATACTATACTTTTGTTTAATATACCATGGTGTTTTGTTGTTTCTATTGATTATTTATTTATTTATTCATTCATTTATTTTGTAAACAACATCATACTTACTGTATGTAATAAAATGTTCTACGCACAGTCGCAAAGCCGATATATTCCTCTGCCTATCGCTCACCCATTCTGGGTTCGTACTACAAAACATCTCTGAAAGCTACATAATTACAGTGCATTACTCATATGGAAAAATCAAATATGGAGCGAAAAAAGAATCAAAATGTCCAAGAAATATGCCAAAAAAAGTTGTGAGCTCCCACTGCTTTCTTCACATTTTGAAGTCCAAAGACTCTTGTATTTTTAATGTAGTCTCGAGGAGGAATAGTTCTCCAGCCTTCCTGAAGGACTCTTTTGGCTCTCATTATCAGTTCAGTCCATGTACAGTACCTGAGCAGTTCCAGTGGAATGTTTTTTGTTTGTTAAACCAAAAAAAGCGTTGAAAGAGTTGAGCGTTCTACAGCGAGAAAGATTCTCTGATGAAAGTTATACAGTATGTTGTTGTCCGTCTGAGGTTGTAATGTATTTGCCTAATACTGAGATGCGCGACGATCAGATTTTTATGCTTTAACAGGAAAAAAAAAAAGAATTTAAAAAAGGGGGGTCCTAACTTTTACACATGACCGTATGAATCATTCGAGCCAAAAAACGAACTTAAAGCATGAACGGGTGCTTAGTGTACTGATGACGCTGAATGCTGAATGGTTAGATCAGACGAGAGGGGAAATGAGGTCGCTGCTGATGTTTTTTAAATCTGATCTTTCTAAAGCATTTTTTTTATTTAATCAACAGAATTTAATTTACATTAATATTAAGAAACAAGGGTCGGCTCAGGAATTTTGCACGGTACTGTACGTATGTTAAATCATTGACATAAGAGTTTAAAAAAAAATGTTACCAATCAGGCAGCTGTGTCTCAAAAAAAAATAAAAAAAAAAAAAATAAAAAAAAAAGTCACCACTGTATGTAAAATAAATATGTAAGATCCACTTCAGCTGCTCTAATACTGTACATAGCAAACCCATCACTCAGATCCCGGACATATTGCACGCGAATGATGAATAAACATATTAGAGGAGGAGCAGGGCTTGAAATTATGCCTCTATGACTTCATATTTGCTCCATAAACCTGACATGAGTCTTTTTAAATACCAGGCAGATTTACAGCCGGTGCTCAAGGAGATCGTCGATCTCTATGGCCTTTCATTTGAGTTGAGTCCTGGAAGCGTTTTATACGCCCTGATTTAGCATCGAGGCTGCGTTATGCAAGGAGGTCACTGACAGCAGCATCTTCAGTACCTTCGGAAAAAAAAAAAAAAAAGCAAAATGTATTTCTCAAGGCCAAACAGGGCCTAATTAGCAGGTAATGCATTTCAGAAAACTTGCATGACAGGAGTGTAAACGAAGTTGCGTTAGGTCGCGAGAAGTATTTTCTCACTAGGTTCGAGGGAGATTTCTCTTCACCTCAGTCAATAAAAGGCGTAGTGCTCGTTGGATTGCAGGTATCTTGGGTTTACCTTGCCTGTGCAATTATCACTAAGCTGTCAGGTAGGATTAGGACCCGTAAGCCCCAGCCAGTGATCTGCAACACGAGGTAAAAAAAAAAAAAAAATCAGAGATCCGACAAAATCACTGGTCTTAAGGTACATTGTACAAATAACGGGAGAAGTCCACCAAGAAAAGGCGCTGGGTATAAAGATAATGAATACACCTGTTCTTTTTCATGGACTGGCTCTTTTTGGGATCATAATAAGCTTCCAGGATACAAAGTATGGATGCAAAGGATTTAACGATCCTATAAAATAGTTATACGGCGACTATATAACCAGAGCCACTCCTAAGACCCTTTTTTAGCAGCATCTAGGATGTTAAAGTGAAAATTTTCTGTCTTTTTTTTTTTTTTTTTTGCTTTTATCCTCAACAAATAGGTGTGAGAAGTGAGGTAGGCTTTTGACTTTTTTTTTTCTTTTTCTTTTCCCTTATTGCTCCACCATCACCATACAATTTCACACCGATTGAGGGATTGATTAAAGTTAGAAACAAATCTGTGCCACACAAATGCCTAGCAGTGATTGCTGTATGTCAGAGGGATGCGTCCCTAAAAAAAAAAAAAAAAAGGGTAAATCGCAGCGCTCTCATTGATTGAAACAGCTTCGGAATAACAAGCGTGGGATGAGAAAACTCCGTCTCAGCAAAACGGGTGACAAATTATAAGGATTTGGATCAAAGTCTCCAATCCCCAGGTGATAGGCTTTCAAAAAAAAAAGTGCGAGAAACAGAGAGGGAGAGAGAGAGAGAGAGAGAAAGGGAGAGAAAAAGAAAAAAAAAATAACACATTGATCCATCGTGCCAGATCCATTTAAATTCTCGATCCGTACATTCAAACATCACTCCTCAGAAACAACCCCCTCGCACAGGAATTGACAGCTTCGTCTCAGCTAATCGATACCTTCAATTCAGAAACATCCTCCAGATCTGATTTGATTAAACAAGCAGGGGTGGACGGCAATCGATAAACCACAGTAAACTCAGTGACTCTCTGATGGGTTGAAGGAGCTGTTACAGAAGCAGAGAAAGAAGAAGAAGAAGAAGCAGAAGACGAAGATGAAAGTGGCTTTCACGGCTCGAGGGTGTCAGAGGTGCTGAGATGTCAAAGCATTAAGCCACTTCTGTCAAATTTCAATCAGGAACTACTCAGAGATGGTCTGTTCCAAATCAGAGAAAAGTCAAGTGGGACCATCAGAGCATTCTAGACCGGAATTCACCTTTACTACTAAGTCCTCCAAGGGGAAATTGTACGGCTCGAGCACTGTCACGGTGTCGCCCTGAACCTCTGGGCTTGGAGGGTTCAAATCTCGGCTCCGGTTTGGATTTGTGGCGTTTGCACTTTCTCGCATGCTTGTTGGGTTTCCTTAAAGCGCTCCGGGTTCTCCCACAGTCCAAGGACATGTGTTGTAGGTTGACTGGCATTTCCACATTTCCAGTATGTGTGTGAGTGTGTGTGCATCTGTACAGTAGGTTACAAGAAAGTAAGCAATATCCCCTTTCAGGACTGACCATTAGGATGAACTCGTAGGTCACAGATTTACATTAACATGACGGAAACATATTTTTTAGAATTACAGAATGCGTGCATTTTCAGTAAGTTACTTTCAAGAAGGACAATCAATATCATACACTGATCAGTCACAACATCATGGCCGCCTAATACTGACTACTGTATGTTCCCCGCTTTGCCACCAAAACCATAATGACCTCTGTGTTCTGACACCAGCATTACCCTTTTCATCAATCTGATCTACTCTAGAAATTCTATTGAATCGGATTACACGGTCCAGCTGCTGCTCCACATGTGCATCGTGAGCCTTGGCCACCCATGACCCTGTCGCCACTTCTCACAGCAGCTACATTTTCAATATCTGGTCATAATAGCGGCTGGAAATGGGTACAGGATGGATACAGTACAGGATAAGATAGCAAGTGAACCTTTTTTCCTGAAGATGATGTGTTGGAAGCAGAAGAAAAAGGCAAGAATAAGGATTTGAGTGACGTTTGAGTGTTGAGGGCCACGTTGTGATGGCTAGACGACTGGGTCAGAGCAACTCCAAAACAGGACATGGATCTGGACACACTGTACCAAAATTAATCGAATGAAGGAAAACCGGTGAACTTGCAACATGGTCGGTCATGGGTGGCCAAGACTCAATGCTCAAACTATAATGCAATTCTGCTATCATTAATCAGTAGTCACTGATATACTTGGCTATAGCAGATGCTGTTAGTGCTAATTAACTGTCATACTGTACATCCCGCGTTCAGAACAGTCGCGGAGCAATCACTTACACCAAGATCTCGGAACTCCCTTTTGAGTCTGTTCATCGTAACTTCCCTGAGAACAGTTTTGTACTTGTGTTATTCTTTCTCTTTGTATTTTCTGTTCTAATCTTCAGCAACGAGGTGCCAAGCTGAATAAAGAGAAAAAGGAAAGCTGCAATCTGATTAGCAGAAAGCAAAGCGGATAAGGCGAGGCGAGGCGAGGCGGGACCTCAGGCTGTGTAACGCGTCCCTAAAAGGCAAGAATACAGATGCGAACGTCGTCGTTTGCATTGTTTGTTCTTGAAAGCGCCGTGAGGGAAGAGAAACTGCCGTGTAGATTTTGGGCATTGACTTTCTGCAACATTACCAGAAGGTGAAAGAAATAAAACAGCCTCCATTTGTGTTTGTGGCTTTGAAGATGCGCCCTGCTGAGGCAATGTTCATGGATCATCTTTGATGACAGTCAAGAAGTATAACAAAGTGCTCTTTGTGGAACCATCTGGCACGGAGATGAAACGCACCGAGCCAGAGAGCATTCGAATCGCCAACAAAAGTCTGACAACAGAATGACAGAGCTCTGGCTTCATGGTAGTGACACTAGTGGCAATGACAGCATTTTTTTTTTTTTCAAGGGAGGAACTCTTTTCCTATCGCCCGATCATTTAGTTAATTTAAGATTTTATTTCTTTATTATTCCTAGTTTCTTGCCTTAACTACCCTTACATTTCATTTCTTTCCTTTCCTTTGTTTTTATTAGCTTTTCCTAATTTTTCTTTCCCTTCCTTTCCTTTCCTTTCTGTGGCTTTACTCATATTTCTTTTTTTTTTTTTTTTTTTACCTTAGCTTTCCTCATCTTTCTTTTTTTTTTAATTAGTTTTCCTTTCTTTTCCTTAGTTTTTCTTTTCTTTCTTTTCTTTTCCGTGGATATCGTTGCCTTTCTTTACCTATCCTACGTTTTCATTTCTTTTCATTAGCTTTCATTTATTGTTTCCTTACCTTAGCTGCCCTTTCCTTTCGTTTCCTTCTTTCTCCTCTTCCTCTTCCTCTACTTCTTCTTCTCGTTATTATTATTATTATTACTTCTTCTTCTCGTTATTATTATTATTATTATTATTATTATTATTATTATTATTATTTTATCCTTAAACGTGACTTTCCTTTCCAACGTTCCCCTTATTCTTTGGGTCATGCCAAGTTCAGTGAATACTATAGTATGTTAATTTCCACCATACAGTATTTTCCCCATTTTATTGTTTTTTTTTTCTTTTTTCTGTTATTTTTTTCCCTGTTCCTACAAATGTAGTTATCATTATAAAATGTGAATCACTGACCATAAAAAAGAAAATCAAATCTGTTTCTCAAATCTATGATAAGCAGGATAGTTGCTAGCTAGTTGCAGACTAGATTCATGACACACAAACAAATCTGAAAGCAAAATTTAATTAAATGATGTAGATATAATAAAGGAAATGGCCCCAAAGTGCTGAAAAGTGCCTGAAGTACCTAAAAACTGGTTGTTTATGTAACAACCTCAGCAGCGACCTCATTTCCCCTCGCCTCTGTTCCAACCACTCAGCGTTCAGCATCAGCAGTATAACTAATCACCAGCCTGATCATCTGACATCACCTGCACCTGTTTCTCACTGGTTCATGCCTTAACTTAGGTTTGTTTTCATGCGTGATTAATTCATAGCTCACTGCGTGGCTTAACAAACAAAAAACATTTGTCTGAAACTGGTCAGGTACACGGACTGGCCTGAAAACGAGAGCCAAAAAATCCAACGGCAAGCCTGGAGAACTATTCCTCAAGACTGCATTAAAAATACAAGAACGTCTGGCTCTTTGTAAGCGAAAAAAATAAAGAAGGGAGGTGTGAGTCAAGACTTTTGCACAGCGCTCTACAGCTGGGACTGGGAACAACCACAGATTTTCTCAATGGCACACTACATTATTTTAAAAAACACATAAATAATGAAATAACATGGACCTTTCTGTTGTTACTTTTGAATAACGCTGTTGGAAGTACATTCAAAAGAAGCAGAACAACTTCAAGATGAATTTAATATTAAAAAAAAAAATGTATACAATTCTTTGTCAGAAATAGAAGCTTACTGTCACATTCTAATCTTGTTGGACTTGTTGGAAAAACGAAAGTGAGATGGTGACATTTTTTGGTGTTCTGGGGAAAACTTAATAAAGAACGAATTGGAATAAAGGAAAAGATACTTGGGAAAAAAAGGATAAAAGTAAGCAATAAAATGCTGAGAACGTTCATTGCAAGAAATCTTATTTCAGCTAATTGAACCGCGGATGTGTAAATCACCAAGATAATGAATATTAGGCTTGGCTAATTAAAAGAGAGAGAGATCATTACGAAATTATAGCTCATAAAACATAATCAGTTCATAAAATGCATCTAAGAAACCTTCAGGATGTTAAACTGGTAGTTCTCTACATCTTTTACGTAGACATGAAAATTACCTTCTTTTCTTCTTCTTCTTAAAACACACTTCTGGGATCTAAGGGGTTAAACATGGCATCCGAATATAGCCTCGTGGGCCTGTGGTGACAGGAAGGGCCATCCATTTGTCAGCCAGATAATGATTTCTAAAGCACAAGCACGCGTATGCCTGGCCGAACATCACGGCACAAACACAATCACTTCACCTAAATCTGATCCGGACAGGATTTATGAAAGCGGGATCCCAGACATGCTCAGCTTTCTATAGCTGCGGAAGGAAATAAGAGAAGCGAAGAGCGGAGGTCCTAAATGTGGAACCTCATAGTGTAAAAGCAGCATCCTTTGATCTTATTGTCATGATGATCCATCTGAGAGTCTTACAGCAACCAAGCATTAGGATGGAGACAAGAATTTGGCTAGGAATGTGCAAAGTGCCAAGTCGTCACTGGAGCTTTTAGTCAGACAGATGCAACAACATCAATAAAAGTTCAGGTCAAAAGTTCAATTTAGACACTTTTCCATGACTTGACTCATATAATAGTTGAAGTCTGTCCGTAACCAAATCATTCTAATGTGTTAGAATTCGTCCAAAGTTTGCGTGAAACCTGATTAGGTCACAATAATTTATTTTAAAGTATTTACAGTACTTGCTTAGCAAACATCACATCGACATCGTACAAAGGGGAAGGTTCTTACAGGGGATCTGGCAATACAGTAACCCCTAGCTGAGCTCCTGTAATGTGTCTTCTACAAATGTCAATCAGTTTTTCTGCCTTCATTTACCAAAAAGTTCATGACATAAACTTAAAAACCCCTCATATAAAAATGCACAGTAGTATAATGACGCAAAAGGGTTGCAGGGTTTAGTCCATTCGGGTCCCAGTCTGATTCAAACCCTCGATTGTTCTCCTCTTGGTGTGGTTCTCTAGGCAAGTGGAAACACAGAAGCCAAGGAAAACCACTGGTCCAAAAGTGTCTGCATAAGGTGTCTTGGTCTGGTGTCAAGTGAGCTCTCTAGTGTTGTTTGACTTTAAGTGAACGGTCAGACTCAAATCTGTGAATCAAATCTACTTTTTTGCAGTATGTTATTTGGTATTTGTTGTTATTTGTTGTTTGTTTGTTTGATTGATTGATTGATTGATTGATATTTGATATTGGTGTGAATTGCTAAACTAAGCCCAAGGGCTGCAGTTCTAGAGAAACGTGATGTGTTTTGGATATTCAGACTGAAGTAAACAAAGAGAAAAACACTTTTCAAACTTTTTTTTTAAATGTATTTTCAACTAATCATTTATTCATCACAGCTTGCATGCAGCTTTTTTTTTTTTTCATCTCAAGTGTTTTCCACACAAACTTGCACCTTGTTCCATCATCATATTTCTCACTAATGGACAAAATAGATTCACAGAGCTCAGTATTAAGTATTAATTTTGCTCTGATCCGGACTAATAGGTGTAAAAGCGCCCTTAAGCCGCATTTACTCCTGACTGGAGCTTTATTGACAGTTCATTTCATGCCTCTTTGCCCTGCACACTCTTCTACATGAGTGAACAAAAGCTATTGCACAGAGTATAACTTATGAACAAGCAAGTGCGTCACTCCTCCCTTCCTGTTGTTCGCGGAATTTGCATTTACATTTGGGGAACAGATGTCTCCATATGTTCCAGCTTCGTGATGCAATGATTGCGCTGTAGTTCATGCTCCGCAGACTTTGAAAAATAAACCCATCGCGCTAAGCGAGGATGAAGACGGAACCCGTGACAAAGACATTTGATTGGTGCAGTTTTAACGTGACACGCAGTGGCTCTGCTAGGACGTTTGATCGGAGTGGAAGGATTAGCATTTTGCGGCAAAGCGTCTATGATATGCATACGTGATAGAAACCCATTAGGAGTATAGAAACGTCCTTGTCGACGAGGGACCTGACCCCTGACTCAAACCCCAGCCACTTCAGCTCACTTGCAATTCAAATTGAAGCTCCATCTACTCATTAAAATGGACAGGCGAGGGGAAAAAAGAAAAAAGAAAAAAAAGAAAGAAGAAGGCTGATTTATATATCGGGCAATTCTGCTTTAAAAAGTTAGATTTGTGTTTAAGTGCCTGACGTGCATAATGCACTCATACACAGAACTTTTAGCGCTGGAATGCCACTTGAAAGGGCTAAAATGAAGCACTTAAAAATAGCACTAAATAGTGTTAGTTAATGCTTCAATTCTTTATAAAAACTCTTTGTATAGCGAAAATGTGCTAGATGTTTCACAATAATCATAATGCTTTATTACAGAAATGGATGGCGGTCACACATCTACATTTGATCTGCTTATGCTTTTAATTACTGATTTTTTATTTATTTTTTTATTTTTATCAAGAGTGGCATGGGGTAGATTTTCTGCTTTTTTGTTTACTTTATTGGTTAAGTCACGTCTAGGTGTGAATGTGCGCACGTGTGTGTGGGTGTGGGTGTGTGTGTGTGTGTGTGCACGGCGGACTGAAATCCAGCACCCTGACCTGCATAAATTCATGCTGAAGATAAATGAGTGAAATAAACGTGTAAAAGCGCATCAGATAATTATGTATACGAGTCAGAACTGTTGAGGAGAGATTTCATCATCATTGCCGTTGTCTTTTTCATCTAAGACTATTAGTTGTTTTCCTCAATGTTCCTTTTCTCTCCTTTGTTCTAACTCACTCTTACTTTACTATATTTACTCATTTACTTGCTGTCTGTATGAAAAACAATGAACAGTTGGCAAAAAAAAAAAGGTTGTCTAGGTGAAAAACTGGAAAACAAGCAAAGAAAATAATGAAACCTTAGCAAGTGGAACAAAAAATCCTGGATACACTGTACAGAAGTCACATTTACAGTCAGGTCCATACATTTTAGAACAAAGATACATTGTTTTGTTTGTTTGTTTGTTTGTTTACTTAAAATAAAACTCTCAAAATGAGCAATGTCAAGACTATTAGATGTGCAGTTTGAAAAGTGTAGCATTAACCATTCAGGAATTACAGCCATTTTATACACACACACACACACACACACACACACACACACATTCAGTATATACACAATTTTGGGGCTCATATACAGTATAACAGAACAAACTAACATAATTACAAACATAACAATTGTTTTTACTTATTGGATGAACACATGAAGTCTGAAACCCTTGGACATGACCGAATGCAGAGTTCCTCCCTCAAGTTGCTTTGCCAGGCCTTTACTGCAGATGCCTTCAGCTGATGCGGCTTGTTTTCGAGTCTTTCAAGTCTTTCAGTCTTGTCTTCAGTAAGTGAAAATTGGGTTGAGATCATGTGACTGACTTTTGCAGCATTTGGCTGACTCTAGGCAGAGATTATAGACCTACAGAATGCGAATGCCATAATATTGCCTCCACCGTGTTTGACAGATGACATGGCATGCTTTGGACCATGGGCTGGTCCTTTCTTTCTCTGCTCTCATCATTCTGGTGCAAGTTCATCTTGGATTCATCCGTCCACAGAATCTGGCAAGGTTTTCTGACTCCAGTCCAATCTGGTCTTTCTGTTCCTGAGTGTTACCAGTGATTTGTTGCACTTTGTTTTTACTTCATGCATCCATCTCTTGACTGTAGACATTGATAATGACACAACTACCTCCTCAAGAGTGTTCTTGACATGGCTAGATGTTGTGAAAGGGTTCTTCTTCACCATGAACATACTGTGGTCATCCACTTCGGTTTGTTTTCTGTGGTCTTCCAGGTCTTTTAATGTTGTTGAGCTTGCCAGTTAAATCCTTCTTTTTAAGAATGTTCCATAGCGCAGTAATTGGTAACTCCCAATGTTTTTGCGATCCATCTGATTGGTTTATTTTATTTCTTTTGTTTTTTCAGCCTAATGATGGTCACCAAATGCAAATATAACACCCAGAACTACCTCCAGGCCTTTAATCTGCATGATTACTAATGAGGGACTTATGAGAGAACAGGCCACACCTTACCATGCAACTGTCAGTCATTTGTTCCATTATTTATGAGCCCCCAAAATGTGTGTGTGTCCGTGTGTGTCCGTGTGTGTGTGTGTGAAAATGGTTGCACTTCCTGATTGGTTAATGCCACACTTTTGTCAAACTTTTTTAATTAAAGGCTGAAAGTCTTGACTTCACTTATATATAGATTGTTTCATTTATACAGTGCAGTGTTGTGGTGTACAGATGCCAAATCCACTCAAAAAATATCTTTGGTTCAAAATGTATGGACCTGACTGCAAATAATCTCTCTTTTTATAACCACAAGTAAGGTTATTAAATCTACCTTTGGACTTTTTTTTTACTAGTTTCAGACATATTAGTCTTGTTCTGCTGGCAGAACTTTTTCCTTTTTTTCTAAATTAAATTATTAGTTGAAAAATATTATAAAGTGACTAAAGTGTGTAGATGCTCTTATATAGATTTTTTTAAAAAGCTAAAACAATTTTATTTCTGTAAATAAATGCATGTTTTTGTTCTAAATAATATCATGTTTTCTACAGAAATATTAGGGGTATTGTTATCTTTCATATTAACTAAGCACTTGAACATGATCAAGGTTGTGGTTGGAAAAGTTTTCAAATCCACTGGTTCATTCTTGCTTCTTACAATTTAGGAATATTACAGTGAGTACTGTCATTCACTGGATTGAAGATTACTACAACCCCTACTACTACTCCTACTACTCCTACTCCTACTACTACTCCTACTCCTACTCCTACTACTACTCCTACTGCTACTTTAACTCAGTTGCGCAAAGAAATCTAGGGATTGTTGAAGGTGGTCCAAAATACTGCAGCAAAAATACAGACTAAACCCTTGCCCATGGCTTCTCCAACAACCATCGTGAGACCCCCGCTCTGGTGTCCTAGAATTCAGTTCAAGATTCTAGCTTCTGAGAGGTCAGTCCCCTGAATATAAATCTGAGCTTCTTCACCGTCACACCTTGGTAAAGCCGTTGAGACCTCAGGATCACAATCCGTTCCATGGGACAAGACTTAAAACAAAAGGTGACAGCTTTAGCTTGTAAGCTACAGTATGCGATATTTTACCTTTGGTAATACATTTTGTGGTCATTTTTAAAAAGCAGCTCAACAGCCATCTTTTTATTATTATTATTTTAGTTTTTTTATTATAATTGTTTATCTTTTTAATTAGTTTAACTTTTTATTGTAAGTTTATTGTATTTTATTATGCTCATGATTTTATTTTTTATTTTTTGCACAGCACTTTGTGACACTTTAGGTACAGTACTCTAAGCGTTTTAAGCGCTTTATTAATAAAATGTACTTAATTCAGTTTACCCAGACAGGAACACAAGCTCGATCAAAAAAACCCGGCATCGCCAAATCATACAGCAGGAGTAAATAAACAGAAATAAGCAAGTTGTTTTTAGTTTAAACAGATCAATTTAAAGGTTATATGCTAGAGTATGTCCTTCATGGTTCGGTTTACTACATGAATAAGAGCACAAGAGGCTCTTAGAGAGATATTTACAGATGCACACAACAACAACAATAATAATAATAATAATAATAATAATAATAATAATAATAATAATAATAATAATTACAGTAATGCAATTATGTACAGTAAGAATCTATAAGGATTTATAAGCTCTATAACAATGTTTAATTGATGCTAATGTGTTTTTTGTATCATTATCATGAATCAAATCATGAATAATCTGTGCTGAAAATGTCCTTTCCAAAAGAAGTAGAAACAGCGCTCCATTCAATATGAAGCTCGCTACACTCCAGCAAGAGCTCCTATACAATACAGTACTCAACCGGCGAGATCTTACGTAATGAGTATGTCAGAGAAATCCATGCCAGAAGGGTCCAAATTTAAAGCCCTTAGTTGCATTAAGGTATGTGCACTAGACAAAGTACTTCAAGTTCTGAAACGTAAGAAGGAAGTCTTTTAAAACTCAAATCGTGCTGAAAGAATCAAACTTCAGGCAGGTATGGATTATTTTTTTTTTTTTCATAAAGATACAGAAGCAAACAGGTCATAAACGTATGAGAAAGATCAGCGCTCAAAGCAGAACCTCCGACGTGATGAAACTGAATAAAGTACAGCAAGCTAGTTAAGTAGCTACAGTAAGTGCGTGAATAATTAATGAAAAGTGCAATAAAACAGCCTACGCACACTTTACAAAGTCATGATCACCATTTAGCATCTCATGGTTATATTATGTTTAATATAATTTCACCAATTTTAAATGCTTCTTCATGATACTGTATTAATATCTCCAACACTATTTCTGTCTCACTTAAAGGAACAAGGCAGTATCTCCACTGCGCATTATACGGTCTAATGCAGAAAATACAATAAACAGGTGCACATTGCGTGCTTTCATCCTTATCATCCCTAAAGGTGAGGTATATGTATTTAAATATTTAACATCACAATGTTTCGGATCTATTTCAAAAACCTCATGTTTAACATTTTAGCTTTGAGTACATTGAGGGCAAGTAGAAAAAAAATTACATCCTTGAAGATTGAGCAGGAATCTTCATATACAGTAGATAATTAGATAATTAGATAATTAGAATGTGTGACGTGTGTCACAGCAGTAGCAACATAGGGCTTATCAGTTAAATTATTAATATTGGTACGATGTTTGTATATTTGTTTGTTCCAATTTTTTTTTTTTTTTTTTTGCATTTTGTGCAAGATTTAGTGAAGACAGAGCACCACGGGTCCCAAGAATGTTATCAATGACGGTAACAAGAAGAAAACTGAGCCACTTTCAGTTTGGTTTTTAAAGCAGCTGGTGCCACGAGGAATCATAAATTAAGGTTAAGTGAGGCTTATTGTCTATTAATTGTCTAATTTTACTACATTAAAGTTTACACTTACAGTTCTAATTGTTTTGATTGTTGTTATATGCAAAAAATATAACGACTGTATAGTGCTGAGGCTTTCAAGCATTTCACTGCATGTAATACTGTGGCTGTGCATGTGACAAATAAAAATGTAATTTAGTAATCTTGATAATATTTTTGGGTGGCTGAAATGGATTATCTGCATTTACTTTATTTCCTTTGTGTGAGGTTGGCCCCCATATAATCAGAAAATAAACAAAAACTGGTTAATTCACATCATTTACGCACAAAATCATCACTTATTTTAATACAGCGTGAGGTCTAATATGAGGTGTCTTTGGGTTAAAATCGGTGTCGTTCGCAACACGAGCTCAGTGGATGTGGATTTGTCATTTAAAAGAGAATTCGAACTGTTAAAGTTTCCCTAACGTTAAATGATACAGTAAAGTCACCATGACCAAGCAGCTGTTAAGGAACAGCAGCTCTGTGGGCCACAAACAGCAACACCGCGGCCTCTGTTGTTTTTGTAAACAAGAGAACATCTGGTGAGTGCGACAATCATGTGCTTTAATGTGGCGGAGTAAAAAAAAAAAAAAAAAAAAAAAAGATATATAGAATATACTTTTGATATACAAACATATAAACCAACAAGACCAGTTTCAACTATATTGGGAATATGGGTCACTGAATTGCTGAATGGGTCACTTTCACGGAAATGACAAATATCCTCCGCAATTTTTTTTATGCCCTTTTTCTTGGCAATGTACAATTTTTCATGCGTTAAACTATTATTTGCTAATTATTATTTGTCATTTGCTAATTTTGTTACTAAGTTAGAAAAAAATTTAAGTGTTTTGGGAGGATATTTGGGGGCATATTTGCTGTAGGATTTAAAACTAGGTATTTATAGGCTTTTTTTTTTTTTTTTGCTGTTCTCTAGGAACGTAACCACCGCAAATATTTTCTGGGGTCTACTGTATACCCAAAAATTACGACTAAATAACAACAAGAATGGTTAGTCTTTAAATGCAGCAATTTTATTTTGTATAATTTATAAACAGTCTGGTTAAACAGATACGCTCTAAACTTAATTTTGAAATCTGTAAGCAAGACACCTTGCGATGCGATGTAGTACAGTAATATTTATTCCATAGCTGTAATCTGCTAGCTGTAAATGAATATTGACCAAGGTTTATTCTAAATATTGTGACATGCAATTGAACAGTTCTTAACATTTATATTTAGCATCCAGAGCAACTTACATAGGTGCTTTGAAGTTTCCATCATTAGATACACTGTATACACTAACACTGGGTTACTACAGTAGGATATTAACTAGAAGTACCGTCAGTCAAAAATGTGAAAAAAAAAATTTTTTTGGAGGGGGATGAGAGGAGTGAAGTTCTTATGTGTATACAGTATATAGTATAGTGTATATGTATACAGTATATCACTACATTTAAAAGACTTTTTTCATTCATTGAGAAACTGAATCAGGACATTATTATTTTATTATTATTAATAACTATAATTATAATAATATTTATGAATAGCAATAATTATATTAAAACAGGGCTGTGTGCTCAGACTACTTAATGTACCAAATCTGACGAATTTGTTCTGTTACTAGTGAGATACGCAGAATAAATAAAATTACCATAAATAAGACGAGGAGACTATAGAGAGCAAACTGTGAAGAGAGCAAACATGTATGTGTTAAACCATTCTACTTATTTTCCTAATCATATCAGTTGATTTAGTTACAGTATGCATTTCCAAGACAGTTTTCAAAATTAATTTGGCATCTAATGTAATGTCAAGGAAGCCACTGATTAGACCTGCGATTACTCCCGACAGAAAGAGCAGTATACAATTTACAGCTTTTCCTTATTTTCAGTGGTAAACATCATGTACATTTACCGAGTTTAATGAAGTTTGTTAGATTTATACGGCAGTATATATTCACTTAATTGCCATAATTGCCATCTGCCGTCTGTAAACTTGAAGTTACTGCTGATTTGTTTTCTAACAAGCATGGCAGCTAAAATAAAACAATCTACTTTTGATTAAGTTTAAAACCAACATTAAAAAAAAAAATTTCTCCATCTAGCCGACATCTGTAACAATGTTCTTTCCAACGTCTGTAATTAATTAATTAATTAATTAATTAATTAATTAATTAATTAATTGTTAGACTGAAAAAAATTATAATCTAATTTCACGAATGTAATGCTCTTTTTACCTCATTGGGTGGTACGATGCCCTAAAGGGCGCTTGATTGTCACCGTTTTGGAAAATGGACGTTTCCTGGCAACTGGTTCCAACAGTGTGATTTTTCTTTATAGTACCTTTTTTTTTTAGTGTATGAGTCAATTATTCATTGAATTAATGATGGTCGTAACCTTTTAAATAAAACCTTCAGCCACTGATTTATTACTAGGATGAAAATTAAGAATTCTCACTAAGAGTATGTTAACAATGGAATCCCGATTCAGAATTGAGCGAATCCATCCATTCCATTATACCTCATTGTACTGTATGTCGTCTTTCAGAAATACTGATACATCTACAATTATTCGCACATCTTCTTACTTTTATGTACAAAGTCTTAAGAGCAGAAAAGAAACGGAAAGTGAAAAGTCTTTTCACTGAGTAAATGGGATTCTGCGGTGTTCGAAAAATTTTCCAACTGAAATGGCTTCATGAAAAAGTAAATTCGCTCGAGCCGGGACATGTCATGTTTCGCACATTGTCCTAAGCATTGTGAATTCGCACCGATGTGGGGGTGGGATAGGGGACCGTCATCTGAAAGCCTATTGAAGACCTCACCAGCCTTGAGCTATTTTTTTGTATTTTTCCTAAAACTTCATAACTGATAACCTTCTGAATCAGTTTAGTGTTAAAGCGAGTTCCAAAACAGAAGAACAGTGAGGGTTTCTCTTTTTTCTTCTTCTTCTTCTTTTTCCACATTTTTTACAGTAAACATTTAAAAGCTTTTTGAAACATTTTTATCGAGGATGATTGAATATAAACATTTGATAGCTATTGAAAGAAAAAAGTTGTGATGGCTGTCATAACTGGGAGACTGTTCTTGAAAATGTTCAAGGATTGTAGCATTGTAAAGTGTTTGAATAAGTTGCAAGAATAAAAGCTCAAAAGAGACAAAAAATATTTTATTTATTATTATTATTTTTTTTTTAGGAAAACAAGTCCTCGTTCTGTTGTGTTTACACGTCGCCGGCTGACACTTTGATCATTCATGTTTTGTTTCAAAATGAAAACAAAAAAAGCTCTTTATTTTTTCCCCCCTTTGATGTACACTAAAACCGGAAAATGATTATTTCCGCTTGTCTAGAAATTAAATCTTTGCAAATCCCGGGAAGTCGGCACTGGTCGGCTATTCTATGGATTAAAATAAAAAAGTGTATAAGTGTTTGTGCCTGCAGATTTAAACGTGTGTGTGTGTGTGTGTGTTTTAATAGAGCCTTACGAGATGTACAGTTGAAGCAGAAATAAAATTAGCTCCTGACACTTATCTGTCGTAGAGCTTACCTGGGGAGAAAGCAGCTCGGGCCTGATAACCAGTTAATCACTTCCTCCTACAGTAGATGCCCTTATTTATGAGGGACAACCCACGTACGGGGCTTTTTTTTTTTTTTTTTTAATTTGCTGTATAATTGTCTGCTCTGGTAAATTAGGGCATGGAGCTAGATTAAATTTAAAAGTCAAATAGCCTGAGGGAAAAGTGGAAAGACTTTTCTGCGCACAACAACGAACATACAACAAAGACCCAGAGGCGTGTTGAGACTTTTGACGGACAGCGTCGAGCCGTTCTCAATTCTCACTCAGACTGGCCTCACTGCGGCGCATGAGGGCCCTTTAAATCAAGATAAATAGAACTTCACATGCATAATTAATGCCCGTGTCTGACACATCTGACATCGATGATACCAGTGTTACGATTGTCTTAAAAGACTTCGAGTCGAATCAAAAGGACTTGATTAAAATTACCCATTTCGTATGAATTCATAAATTAATCAGTAGCCCTTCCCCTTCCATCTAGCGTTTTTCCAGCCAGGCCAAATCGCTTCTAAGGAGCAATATGTGATTCATTTAAATTTTGTATAAATCCATTAAATTATCTGCCGAACATAAAAGCGGCGCAATCTGTTCCAGAGTCGCAAGTTCAGAGACGGCATGAAAGATGGAAATGTCAAAAAAATTCACGATGATCATGACGGACGTCTTGCCTTCTTGCTACATCACCAAAGTTGGAGTCTGTCCAACATCAGGTCACCTCTAAACCAACTGAACTAACTTCTCGTCAGCTCAGATTGCTTATTGTCAGGACGGAGAATTGAGCAAGCATTTAATCGCTCTCATTTGTCTCCACTTAGGCTTACGCCATTTTTTTTTTTTTTTTTTTTTTGCAAAAGGATGCACATTATCAGTGTGAAAAATCGCTCGACTAATGGGGCCTTAATTTGATTTAATTACCAAGTTCATTAGCAAAGCAGAATTAAAGTATGTTTAGCTGCAGGGCTAGTCAATCCTGTCCCATTTTTTATAAACGCCCAGCATCTGGAGCTCCTCTTCTCAATATCACGGAGCGTTCGACGGGATGACTTTATTCGGGTCGAGAGGAAACGGGAATTTAATTCCATTGATTAGTTTCTCCACCGGTCATACTCGCTCGTGCTGAAGCGGGGCTTTGAAGTGACGGCTGCGTCGAAAGCAGATCCGTTTTCGTTCCCTTGGTATGAAAACCATGCGTTGATGCTAATTAGGCGACATCGGATCTTCCCGCCTGTAGCCGAGGACGCGGGTTCTAATTAAGCACCATTACTGCATCAGTAGGACAGTCCTGAACTCCGCTGGCTGGGTTTCAAAAAAAAAAAAAAAAAAAAGCTCCGTGCTCGCCTGAAGAAGACTCTGGAGAGACATCGGTGTGTGTTGCGGCATGTCTTAATACTGAAATAAAGACTGCGGATGTGTGAGAGAGAAAATGAGGTGTCTGTGACCGAGCGCTGATTGAAGCTGTTAGTTTCGAGAGGACGGTCAGGAAAGCGGAATGAAGAACAGCAACTGTTTACAGATCATTAAAAAAATGAAGGGTTATTATTTTTTATATATATATATATATATATAATCAGGGGACTTCTGATGATTGGCAGCATCCAAAGATAAACAGCCAGTCCAAGGTGGAAAAAACTGATCCCTGCATGTCTATTAAATTACAATCATGTACAAGTGAAGCATAACCACCACAAACACCATAGAAATCACAATCTCTCACTTCCTATACGCTGCACAATTTGTTTTCACTCATAGCTTCAACTCATGTGCAACCTGTAGCTACTGTAACTCCAGTTTCCTCCCAGATTAGACTAACTGGTGTTCCCAAATTGCCCGTAGTTTCTGAATGTTGACCGGAGGTCCTACATGGTTAGGGTTAGGGTTAGGGTTAGGGGGTTAGGGTTAGGGGTTAGGGTTAGGGTTAAAATATGGGAATAAATACAATAGTAGCCACCATTGGCCTTCGCGGTCCCTAGTTGGACTACAGAGCTTCCTAGATGGATGGATGGAACCTGTAGCTTATGATTGTCGTATTACGCCAACAGGATAAAGTTAATCACTGTCCTGCTGCCTCATGTTGAGTAAGTTCTTTTCTTTTGGATTTTTGAGCTGTTCAAATCCAGTCTGTTGTATTCGTGGGTTCTTCATGGCAGTTTAGAAGAGAAAACAAGTGGGCGTGGTTGAATTCCAAAATCAACAAGTAGGGAAAACATGGGTCGTATAATACATAGAGATAAGAGAACATAAGAATGTATACTGTATGTGCGAGGTAATAATCTGTTTTTGACAGTGCATTGACCTGAAATACTTTGATATAGCTTAATTTAAAAAATGTAAAAAGATCTATGCAACGTTGATGAGCGTGAGTGAATGAGCGAGTGAGAGAAAGAAAGAGCGTGTTTGTGCAAGAGCTCTAGCAAGCAGGTAGCGAGCCGAGACACTGTTTAAGCGAGGAACAGACGGCACCCAGCTGAGACCTTGCAAAGCCCACCCTCAGGGCATCAGCCAAAGAGCCACCGTGTACCGCACATACAGCAAAGCACATACACCCAGCCTGGGGGCACAGCGGGGGGGTGACACCGCACGAGATCAGCCGTCTGCGCGCTGAATCTGACGCGGGGATGAAAAACAAAACTCTGCACTTTCGCATCTCAATAAAGCCCCAACGCTCAAGTTTCCGAGCTCGGTCCACCCCGCCGTCGAGCACACATTTTCACACTTCTTCCACTTTTGAAGTAAGAACTCAGTTTATCTCCCACATGCAATAACCGCGGACATTTGACTTGATTTAACCTGCGCGCTGTGTTTTCTCTCCGTAGTCGGCAGCCTGATTGTACAGTGATGGATAATGATTATATTCAAAAGCCGGGGAAAAAAAAAAAGCACAACACTATGGAAATATTTCAGCTATAGGCTAGAAAAGACAAATAGTTCTCATAACGGCGGAGTGGGTGAAGGAAAATCAGGTTTTATGAAAAATCAGGAGAGAGAGATGCTCACCTGAGGCTAACTATCTTTTAGCGGCAGACTGAGATCTGAAATGCAATCAGAGCACTTTATAGCGAGACAAAGAAACTGTCTGGATCAAGCAGGAGAGGGCGAATCGTACTAAACGCCTGCGCAAAATGCACTTAATTAAAAGGCGAGAGAGAACGAGGGCGCAAACAGGAGCAAATGCCTACAAATTAGGCTATGTGTGGGTGAAAAGTAAATTATAAAAATATATGTATATATAATCTTTTTATATAATATACAGTGCTGCATAGCATTTGTCTTACAGCACAAGAAAGCCACACAATGCTCATGTTCATCTAATTTAATGACCTGCACCCGAGGGAGGGAGACCGGGAACGGGACGAGACCCTGACGCAACCTGCCAAGGCTCTACGCTTCCTTCATTCCTTCGTTTTTTTTTTTTTTTTTGATCTCATCACAACGACATTCATCCTAGTGTAATCTCGCACGTTTGTCAGTAATGAAATTTTAGAGAACAGGAGATTCAATGCTGTCGGTCCACAAAAGGATTTTCTCGCTCACCTTGAAACGAGTTGCTACACATGTGCTCCTGCGCATTGATGCAATTGTCTAATCAGCCAATCACGGTAGCAGCAGTGCAGTGCAGTGCATAACAACCTGCAGATACAGATTGAGAATTTTAATGATCACATCAAAAACCTGAACATAAGGAGAAAAAAAAAAAGTGACGTCACTCACTTGAGTGTTTCAGATCATCATCTTGTTTAAAAAAAAAAAACAAAAAAAAACAATATACATATCAAACAAGGGGCGATTGTGCAGGAGGAGACGCCTAGTTGATAAGATCATGGTCCAAACACTATGGACTGTTATACAAAAGTAAAGTGTCTATTTCCCGTCTTTGCTTTTTCTCACGATGAGCAGCTTCAGGAGCACAATCCGGTTTTTCCCGATTTTGATTTCATAAATTCTGTCACATTCATCGCATCTGTTCATCGCAAGCAGCCCTAAATCACTCGCTGTCTCATCAGGATTCTTTACTAAATCAACCAGCACAATGTAATGATGCATAAAGAACATCGTCATTTATTTAAGTCACTACTTTTTCGCCAGCGTCATAAATAATACTTTAAACGCCTCACGGCATATTTAATCTTCTAGCTCGTGAAAGAAAGAAACACTCGGAACTGTTGAATACCACCCGACTTCCTTTCAGCAGACTTTTACCTCTGTCTCTGTCAAAGAGAAATATTCAGTTCTATTCACCAGAGTGGCTCCTCTTTGGACAATGTATGCTAAACACCTCGATTTGAATATGAAATCTCGCAGCCCGGTTAGAATAATTTGTCTCACAGCGCTTCGGAAACTAAATACATTTAAATCAATTAAGCTACGTTTCAATCTCTTTTGTACCATTGTCTTAAATGATTTGGAGGTCTAAAGGGGGACAGGAAAAAGTACGGACTGAAAAGACGGACAAAATTCAGTTTGAGCTGGACTCTGAAACGGTCGTCGGCATTTCCTGTGGAAGTCAGTGACCTGGTGATAGAAAGAACGGTTACTTAAAACAAAAAAGGCATAAAAATCTGCGTCTGGTCATTTGTTCTTCAGGGTGCAGGTCACAATTGGAGCTGATCCAAGAAAGTCAAGCACTGCATTTATTTATTTTATTTTATTTTATTTTTTTGCTTTTAGCCAAACACACATTGGAGCTCCCCAAACCAAAGTTCCTATTTTTGCAATAATGTCAAAAAAAAAATAAAATACCAATTTTCTTTCTAAAAAAAAAAAATAATAATAATAATAATAATAATAATAGCCTCCCACTGACATAAGGGAGTTCACTTCCTTTCCAGAAGAGGCGATGCCTGAAAGCAAACGTGTCTTTCTATCAAACCTTTGGAACATTTCATCTCCCACTGTCATTACACAAAATTATTTTGCCGGCCAGATAAATGCCAAGCAGGCAGCCAACCGTGCCAGAAAGTGATCCCAGCACTTCTCATTTTACAGTATGTTTATAAAGAGTCGGGTCTCCGAAGGAAACGGCACAAATGATACAAAATTGTTGGCTGCGGTAAAAGCAAAAGATGTACCATCAACCAAAAGAAAAAAAAATATATATATACACACACACACACACACACACACACACACACACACACACACACAAAGTAAGCCAAAAAAATGTACATGTAAAATATACGCCTCTCTTCTGACGATCACATGACAGCATTAACGATGGTGCGACTACTGAGGAATCATAATACTAGACATAATGCTGGCATAACTGCCAAAATTCGAGGCTTAAAACCGGGGCACAGATAACTGTTGAAGTGCGTATACATTTTTTTTTTCCTGACTCTGTATATATATATATTATACTATAAGAAGCAACCTGAGAGAAAACTACAATTCCAACTTCACTTCAAACTCATTACACTTTTCTCCTTTGCTGGTTTCTTCATTTGCTGACATTAACACTGTTCTTGTTTTTTCTCTCTATAATGTGTTGGGATGTTTAAGTGCCAGCTTTAATGCTTCATCTCCACTACTAATGGTCTTATAATCATTAAGCCCTTCCTGTTTTGCAGAAGCGTAAAAATGACTGCCGCGATACGAGTCGGGTTCGACTAACATCATCTGCAGACTGTTACGCCACACTGGAGACCCCCCCCCCTCCCCCCTCCCCCCCATCCCCCCAACCCCTTTCCTTTTCCGTTGTAAGGAAAACACAGAATAATGAATGGACTTCATGAAATCAATTAGAGAGCTCATTAATGCGTTTCCTGCTTAGCGTAAGAACACAGTTAACCCTGTTGCTCCGCTTTATCGATTTCCCCAAAGCCAAAGATCTTTGATGGATCTGAAAGGACTGAATGCTTGCAAGTGGAGATGTTTGAGTACTGTCCATCTGTCTCGTTCAGGCATCAATACATACAGTATCTTGTACAACAGAATGCAGTAAAGTACAACTTGCACTACAAGTGGCGTCTTGACATTTTAATTGCATGCTTGACCCAGGAGGCACTGATTAACGTCGACGCGTCGTTCTGATATGCTAACCTTCTTTAGGAACCAGGGACTTGGTGCACCTCATAAACAGATGAAAAACACAAATACTGCTCACATGGTGAAATTTATTGAATAATTATTGCATTCATGTTTGCGCTCTCTAACAGACGCAGCTTTCGGGATGTTGTTTTGTCTTATTAATTTTTTTGAAAAATGCCATGGAATAAGAGGAGTAAACACATGAAGGATCCTATTATAGAGAAATAATAATAAAGTTAAGGTTTGTCGCAGTAACTTTGCGAGAAAAATCTTGAATAGAAATCTTGAATTACATTAACAGTGTTTATATTTATACCACAATATAACATAGAAGTTATAAAAAATAAAGACGTATTTTTACCTTGATGTTTGGCTGCTGTTGGCTAGACCAGTAACATAACTGATAACTGTTAAACACTGAAAGAAGTCAATTTCATTTATAATGAACAATAATGTCTGGAATTTTAAGGAATTCTAAGGGTTATAATAACTTGTATTTACATTCCTCTTATTGTATATCTGTTATTGCACTCGTCTAAAGCTTGTAACTAAGACTTTCGAAAGAAAAGGATCTCTCAACTCAGAATTCCGACTCGGAAAGCCTGGACGTCACATCAACCTGCCCACTCATGTCGTCAATAGCTAAAGTACCATTTCACTTTTTAAATGTCTAGTTCATAGCATAATTTCTGTACATTAATTACCAGACATATTAGTTTAATAAATCTATATATACTAAATATATCATGAACTTAAATATCAGGTTTTTCCCCCCACTTTGTAGCTTGAGGTTGACCTGACGTACAGTAATTCAAATCTCTATCTTAAGTCAAAGGCAGCCTGATGACTTGTACCAATGACCTGTACAGTACATAATAAAACAATTATCACATAAGTGTGAAAGAATAAAAAATCACCAGCAATAAATCATCCGACAGTCCGTGATAAAGATATAATTGTAAAGACATTTCTTGACTCAAACTGTTTTTTTATGAACCTTTAATGAAGAACAATTGAAAAAAGGCTTCAAGATTATCCCAAAGACAAAAAAAAAACTGTTCCAGAACAGCTTAATTTCTTAAAATTTCACCTTAAAAACTCGCCACGGGAACGGATTAAAGAGACCGAGGTAGACTGTACAGTAAAAAAAGAAATCACTAAACACAAAACATTGAATTAGAAGGTGTGTCCAAACCTTCACTTATATACATATACAGTATAAGAGGCAGGACTCTATATCTATATCTTTACGCATCATAGGTAAATTTCCTGAGCATTTTTTTTTCATCAATATTTTTCCAGCCAGTGACCTCTCAATAAAACCGCTCACAAAAACGAGAATATTTCTCTGTGCTAAAGCGCCATTTTCCCCCCCAGGTTTCTTTGTACTGAAGACATTCAACAAGTTGACCAGCTAATGCAGTTATTTCTGAAAAAAAAAAAAAAAAAACCAGGAAGGCAATGAGCTCAAGGACAATGTGTGGAGACGGATAGCCGAAGAGCTTCGTTATGACAGCGGTGCGTTTATACCCTACTCACTACACTACTTTTGGTTTAGAGTCTCGTATTGTGTACACTGCAGCTGTTTAGCGCTTGCCAAGCTTTTAAATCTTATAATACAACTTTTTCTGTGCTTGCCAAGAATTAAAATCTTAGACCTGGACATATGAGCAAAATTTGCCTGCTGCACAGATACACAATTTCACTAGTTTTAAGAAATTCACTTAAAAGTAGTTAAATCATGTCCATGCATCAAGAAAATTTTACTTTACAGTAATCTTAAATTTAGTTTGTTCAGTCTAAAAATAAGATAAGAGGCTATTAAATAACTTTTAAAACAAGATAATAAACCTCCTACAGTATGCCCAGGTCTAAGATTTTAAAGATATTGACAAGCACAGAAAATGTTCCAGTATTGATGCTGATTTTATTTTTCTAGGTTATAAATACAGTATAATACAGGGAATGTGTAAATGCCAAAGATGCTACTTCTGAAGTTTATGCAACATGGAAGTGGCCAAAATTTTGCTTCCTTAAAAATTTCAAGTTGTTAACTTTTGGAGAGATGATTTTATATGTGCACCAAAATGGCCATTTTTTTTGATGTCATACTGCTCTGCTTCAAATAATTCGAATTTAAAATGCAAATTATTCATATTTCTTTATGAGTTTTGGGACTAAAATTGGTGTGAGCTTCTACAAGCATATGACCTGTAAAAATTAATGACCTGTGCAAAATGAAGGATTTTTAAAACAAAGAAATCTGTAGTGTCCGTAACCATGTCAAATCCATGTCGCAATATCTTAACCATTTTGCATTTTAGAATAATACACTTTTTCAGGTTTATGTCTTTTTTATGTGAACTCGATATTGGCCAAGTTTCCTCAGAATGACAATTAAGATCATTGAAATATTTGAATTCAAAAAGTTACAGACACTACAGACATAAAAGGGCATGAAATTGTATTTAACAAATGTGTTTCTTTGATCTGATAAAAAAATAACATTTTTATGAAAAAAAAAAAAAAAAAAAAGCAAAGCATGAATCGGGAGATAAGAAGCCTTAAGTATTATGAAAAATGCTGTTTATATGATCCCATCTAAAAATTCACTTTTTCACCTACAATAGGTGAGACAGTTTTTGGCTGAGTGTATATTTTGTGTACAGTACATCTGCACAGCTGTGTTGTTTTTTGTTACTTGTGGGTTATCCGTCGGTCAGTCCGAGAGTAGTACAGTACACAATAACAAGTTGAGGAGGTGAGGGAGATGTGGAAAATCCTGAGAGGCGGCTGTTTAAGGAAGAAGCCAGAGGAGACTGAGGTGAGGAGTGTCCAGCAAGGTGGAAAGAACATCGCCTATTGTGGATGCCTTTTTTAGCATGACTTTTTCGAATATCTCATGTGTTTAATTCGCCTTTTTCATCCCGTCTATTTACGTCATTCCTAGTGTGTAAAGACCTAAAAGTGAAAAAACAAGACAAGAGACAAGAGACAAGATATATTAAGGGGAAATAATCAAGGATGAGGTGGAGTGCTCGTCACGTTCACCACTGTAAACGGATTATTTTCCAATAACCGTGGTGTCTAATACCACAGCACATGATGCACGTTAATTACTTATACACCACGCAATTAGCTGTAAACACCATCTTGCCATCGGTCCCATGTGGACATACTGAAGGTAAGACTGAAACCCTGTTCTGTATTCCGTGTTAATTTATGTCTTTCAATCCGAACCCCCTGTGCAGATGGCACTTGAGCTTCGAATGCCTTCGCGGACAGGATACGCGGCTGTACGTACCCTACGTTTCTCCGACAGCTCTTTAACATGCAAAGGTGCTGAGACTGCCTCTGCATCTCGGCTCCAGATGGAGAGAGGTGTGTTGGCCAAGGATCCAGACACCACACACAGCTGGTGTCACAGCATGCCGAAGCTTTCCATCATCCGTTCCTCACAAACGAACGGCGCGACACGCGGCACACTCCTGCGTTAAACAGCTTTGAGGAAACGGAACTGCCTCGTGTCTCGCCACACCAGGTGCTCGCAAAAACAAGCATTAAGCAACTATTAAAGGCAGATTTCCCCACAGTTTCCCTGATTTAATGCCTCAAAAGCAAGGATCGCAAAGTTTATGATGCAAAAAAGACTTGTTTAGCTCATTAACGATCCAGTGAAGCTGAATGCACTGATAATAAAAAAAAAAAGAACAAATTAAAGAGCATGATTAGGAGAAAATTGCCCATTTGAATACTATTTCATGCATAGGATTTGACGTCAAATTAGTTATTGCATGAATGATAACATTTACCTCCAACCAGCATACAGGTCTGTAACCATTTCCATGAAACACATTCGGAAATGAAGCAAGTAACTGCTAACTTTATCACCATTTCACAGACCTGCACGTCTATCTAGGCATGCGTCGACCTAGCATCTGATGGACGTGCTGACGTTAGTAAGGATAACATGGCATCATAATGAATATCTATGACTACACTGCAAAAACGATCTGTGAAGGGAAACATTCTTGAAACTAGTTAAAAGTTTCTTATATTAAGACCACAATAAACCAAATAGATTGTAGGTTATTAAACTTATTTCTAGTAAAAACGTGACACACTCACTCATCATCTATACTGCTTTATCCTGTATACAAGCCACACACATATGCACACACTCTCACACACTCTTTCACTGGCAATCTGGGAAACGCTAACCTGCCTAATCTGCATGTCTTTGGACTGTGGGAGGAAACCGGTGTACCCGGAGGAAACCCACCAAACAAGGGGAGAACATGCGAACTCCATACACACAGACCCGACGTGCGAGTCGAACCCAGACCCTGAAGGTGCAAAAAAACATTTAAATATTCAATTCGAATATTGTTCTAATAGCAAATTATTTTTGTGAAGGTTTAAGATTGCGTTAATTAAGTAGATTTCAATTGCACACTCATAAGTGCATATTAAAAATGCACAGCGCCACCTGTTGAACTTTGAGATGAATTAATGGATTTTTTTATGATATAAGGGCGTTTTCCATTTAAGTTTGAAAGTAGCATATCTTCTCTTAATCTGGGCCAATTGCGATGAAACCAATCGTATATGTTACCTCAAGTTCGGCCAAACACGTCTGTGAAAACCCCACTAAAATGCATTCAATAGTTGTTACGTGATGCATGCACAAACAAACAGACAAATATTCTAAAAAACATTATTACTCACCTTACATCCCCCCAAATTATTTTTTCACAAATATGTGTAATATACAGACATCACAACTTAACAGAGTTATTATATGTATAGATTTTCACTTGCTATGTTGTCTGTTGTCTAAATTTTTCAGTGTAAACTTATATTATATAAAGCAGATGCTTACTTCAATCCTGTTTATACACAGTTACAATTACATAAACATGTTTTGATTCAAATGGACTGATTTTTAATTGATTATTTATAATGCTTTTTGAGATCTTAAGATCTCATGATTCACTTTATCAGACAGATCCTACTGAAATGATTTCTTGATTCAACAGGTCTGGCAGTAATTAATCACAATTTTATCAAGGGGGTTTTGTTTAATGATCTGAATCATTTAAGCCTTACAAATATAAAATAAATAAATAAAACCAGGAAAGTGTCAGTTTATTACTACAGCCTCTGTAAAATCGTGTAATCTGTATTTTACCGCATATTTTTACCGCAAAAACAAAAGAAATACTGAAATAAAAAAGAAATTAAAACTACTGAAAATGATTGATTATATATATATATAATCAATGTGTATGTGTGTGTATATATATATATATATATATATATATATATATATATATATATATACACACACATTGCAGCATCTTTAATACTGTCATTAAGCAGACGGAAGGCAAATAAATGTAACTGCAAATTGAAATACTTGTTTCTAGCGACTGATTGGCTCAGAGACAGTAAGTATGTGTCAACTGGAATATAAAGAGGATACTTGTTTTCTACAAAAGAACACAGATGAGAAAAAAAAATGCTTAGTCTATAAAGCATAATCAGCATCCATAATCATATACTGTATATTTGTAACTCTTTATTCTTCATTATGTGTTATGTGTATAGATTAGTAAAATAAAAAAAGATAATTCACAAATTCCTCTTCAAGCAAACTTTATCTTAAGGGGCACAAAACACAAGCAAATGCATAAACACTGGCACAGTGTAGGCTTTTTTTTTTTCATTACATTCACATTTTGTTATGAGGTTAAAGCTTATACATAATAATATGAGCAGCGGAGGGTGAATTATTATGCGCGTTGGAATAAAAATTCATATATTTCCTGGAGGTACAAAAGTGTGAAAATGTATGCTGATGGATATTGTGAGGGTGTGCGTTTGCAAGGTGTTGGACAGAAAAATAAAAAAACATGAACTCAATAGTACAGGTGATGTAAAGATTTTGGAATTGTCTCACAAACATAGAACAGTCTAGACAGGGTAGTTTTAAGGGTAGTTTGTAAAGTAAACATGGTGAATAGTCACAGCTGTGGAACTCTGGATGAATTTTCGAATGTGCTTTTCGTAAAAACAAAATACCACTTCCTATGGTGATGTCTGTGATGTCTGAATGTACGTATGAATAAATAAATATACGTAAGCATGCCTATAGTGTATATATTAAATATTCACAAGATATACAGCCAAGGCATGTGGTGAAACCGATCCGAATGTTACATGACATCTTCAATAAATAAATAATCATGCATTCATTGTCTTTACAATTATGCTTATGCTTTAAGCTTATTTTTCAAACTTTTTGCCAGTTTTTAAATAAATTTATTTATTTTATATTAAGTGTCTCTAATAAAGCAGGAGCGTTTCAACAAGCTCGCAGACATGCTGGTACAGGAAAATTATCAACAACTGGATGATGAATTATGGCCTGTTGAACATCCAAATACATCTACATCTACATTTTTATCTCATTACACATCTGAGCAATTGTGGATTAAGGGCCTCGCTCAAGGGCCCGACAGTGGGAACTTGATGGTTGGAAGCCCAATGCTGTTCTAGAATGTAGCAAATACAGTAAATCACGAATCAAAAACATGTCATTAAAAGGTGTGTCCAAACTTTTGACTGGTACTGAAAATACAGTATGTTTGCATTTGAGGCGGGAAACATTGCAGTTCCTGTTTAATCCTGAAGGTGGTGCGCTCTAAACCGATCACACAGTACTGTACAGCATCCTGTGTGGTAGGAGCTAATTATTTGCTGATTTTGTTTAGAATTGTAACAAAACCAACAAAAAAAAGATGTTTATAAATTCATGATATGTAGAAAAATTGTAATACAAATTGAATCAGCACCTACTGTAAGTATCTTGATAATAGTCACGAGTCCCATCCCTAATACCTACAGTTGCACATAGCTTTTTTTTTTTTTTTTATAGAAAGATTCGAATAAACCTTGCAGTTAGAACACCACTCTCAGAACTGCAGTCACAGAAAATTCATCAACACCAACCAGCATGAATAATTCAACAGTGCTGTGGTGTGAATTAAGGGTGCATCAGGTTCGGTACCGTATATGGCACACTTAAGTCAGGAGCTGAAAGATGTCATGATTACAAAATATGCACACACTCCCTCCCACACACACACACACACACACACACACACACAAGTTCAAGAAGTGAAACCAAGCAGAGAGAGAAAAGCAGCGCGGTCCCCAGAGGCCTTCTATCCGCAAGCGATCGCTGTTAGCCGTGCCATCACCAAGCATCAGCTTCTCCCTCTGTCTCAATTATTTCATTAGCGCCCGCACCCCGCCGTCATTTGCATTTCATGAGGCAACATTAAAAAGGCTTATTAAAAAAAGAAAAAAATATATTAATAATAAATAAATAAATATATCCCCTTATGCTTGTTTGTGTCACTCACTCTGATGTGCTTTGGCGTCCGCTTCTAACAATCCCTCCGTTCCGACCGGCACTGCATGCTGTGCGTGTTTAATTGCGCTCATATTGTGAAATGTATGGTGGGCGGACGGGCATGGGAGAAACAAACAAACAAACAAGTCAAACACACAAGTGCAAACTCTCCTATGCTAACACGTACTGCGGTAAAAATGGTGAATCGGCCATGCAAATGATCTAAACCATGGGGGCTTCGTTTAAAGCGGCTAAAATACAGATGTTCAAACAGCAAACCCGATGTTGATCACGGTGTCCTCTAAAGCTCTGGAGAACGGTTTGTTTTGGCTTTGTGTCTCACACGCTGAAAAAAAAAAAAAGACCTCTAGCTGAAACTCAGTGAACCCTGCAGCTTTGTTGGCTCCCGTTCATCCATCGAAAAAAAATAAACCCTTCCCTTGAACCAGAGACAGAGAGAGAGAGAGAGAGCGAGAGAGAGAGAGAGAGAGAGAGAGAGAGAGAGCTAGGAGAGATAGGAAAAAAAGCAAGAAAGAAAAGATCTATATTTCAGGCAGGTTTGACCTCTGAAGGATTTCTTCGCGAAATATTTTTCCACTTCATCTTTCTCTTGGCTCCGACTCTCTCCTGCCAGTCTCCCCTCACCCCCCCCCCCCCCCTCATCTCCATGCTTAATCCCGTCTCCCATTTGATCCCGGCTCTCTCTTTACACACGCAGCAGCCGAGAGTTTGTTTTATTTCTTTTCTTTTTTTTTTCCTTTTTCTAAAGTAATGAAGTGAATTGAGTTCTGTATCTCCCACAGCTTCGCGGGACTTTGATAGATTAAACAGAGTTAGGCCGTGATCAACAGACGAACGGTCATTAAGAGCTCTCTTTTAAATGCAACCTGCTGCGGCAGATGCCTCGCATGTTAATTCCCATCATCCCTCTCTGTCCATCGCATCATGCAGAGAAGGGCAGATTCTTAGCAGCTGGATTTCCAGTCAAGAATTATACTCAGGCTGTTACCAAGCAAAGGGGCTAAAGATTTTATACGTGGCACAGGGTAGATCAGAGGTAATAAATGACGAACCGTGGCATTTCCTGTGAAGGGGTTCAGTCATTTACGGTACTTAGTATCTATTGCTTGTTTACGTACAGTAACAACCTCAACAGCGACCTCATTTCCCCTCTTGTCTGTTCCAACCACTCAGCATTCAGCATCACCAGTATAATAATCACCGGCCTGATCATCTGTCATCACCTGCACCTGCTGTTTCTTTGTTTTACATACTAAATAGTATGATGTACAGTATATACACACATCATACTATTTTTCTTTTCCTGAGGCATATAATATATATTATATAATAGAATAAAGTTTTTCTTTTCCTAAAGTGTGTATACATTTTTTGGCTGACTCTATATATAGATAAATGTGTGTATATGATTATATGTGCATTTGTCTATAATGAATAATTAATTAATTAGTGTATTATATACAGCGTGTATACTGTATATACTGTATTATATAATATATCATTATATATTTTATTATATATTATTATACAATATATTATATTTATTAATTCATAATGAACTAGCTGTTATGCTAATAATTAATTAATTATATATCCAATATTTCATTTAGCTTAATACTTTTTCTAAACAGACCGTATTCACAATGTCTACTTTGGCAGTTGAGGGTTTCTTGGTTTCAAAAAATATATAACGCATAAAAACTATTAAAGTTACCTTTTTAAAACCTTTTTCTCAATTTAATAAACATTTCTTTTATCAATTTCCTTTTTTAAATAGATTTTTTAAATAGATTTAGTCATATAGCCACTATTTTTTAAATAGTGTATCTATAACAGCTTGTTGTCATTGTATATATTATCATATGACTATTGATTATGTTACGTTCACTGTTACTGTATTCAAATTATTTACGATTTTATTCAAATATGGTGTTAAACTTTTCGTGAAAATAAGAGTTAGCCAGCCAGGCGAGTCCTACCGCTGTAATTATGGGTTAAAATAAGGAAACTGTCAACTATGGTACCCAGTAGTGTACATAATCAGTCATAATTCCTGCATCATTAGCGTTATCAGTCTACATATGTTACAGCGCACATTATTAATATGGTTTGTTTCGCTTTGACTTCCCTCATCAACACATTTTTTTTTAATCCAATTGTTTCTAATAAGTGTTAGAAGCTGAGAAAAAGAGGCGATAAAGCACGTTGGAGAATGAAGAGAATGAGAGCACAAGTGTATTTAAAATGTACGTCACAGAGGAACAATGCATCGCGTGATGCTGGTCACATGGCCCTGGATCAAAGTCATTTTTGAGCAACAAGACAGAGTTCTCTTAGTAACATACTGTAGTTGGCTAATTATTTAAATAAGAACATTTTATTATCATGATCAATTAAAAAATAAAATAAACCAAGGGTGTGCGTAATGTTTGTATGACATGATAACATGATTTCCGTTAATAGGTAAACCATGATGTGTTTGAAGAAAATATTTTCAATATTGCGAAATATACTTATGGTTAATGAACATGGAATCCACTGTACATTCCAGACGATCCTGACTTCCATGGAGGAATGAGAAAGACAAAGACGCACACTCTCTGTGACTCCTCGAGACAAAAAACAAAAAAGCAATTACTGCACTGGTCACTTCATATATGTTTAATATGGATTATGTGACTACTGCAGTGATTGATAATCAGTCAACAAAAGATAACGAACAATGGGGGTAAAGAAGCAGAGTTACTTGTCCAACCCTATTAGGGAAGCGGACAGAAGCAGAGCGCGAGAGCAAATCACAGGGAACATGGAAAGAGATGAGAGTGAGAGAGAGAAAAAGCAAAACTTTAACATTACAGTAGTTTGTCTTTCACATGTCCTTACTGTCAGCTATGTTAATTGTTTCAGTTGTCTTGTGCCACGCCTCTTTGCTTGATATTAGATAAAATAATTTAAATTCAATTAAAGAATTGAGAATAAATATTTTACTGTTACAGGCTGCAAATTGCCTAAAGATAGAATTTAAAAATGGCTCGTTTGTGTAACAACCTCAGCAGTGACCTCATTTCCCCTCTCGTCTGGTCCAAGCCCTCAGCAGTCATTCAGCATCAGCAGTAAACTAATCACCAGCCCGATCAGCTCTCATCATCTGCACCTGATTCTCACTCGTTCAACTTAGATGTTTTTATGCTTGAGTGATTCATTGGTCATTTTGTGGCTTAACGAACCAAAAACATTCATCTGAAACTGCTCAGGTACAGGGACTGGACATAAACGTCATTCAGGAAGCCTGGAGAACTATTCCTGAAGACTACAAGAACGTCTGGCTCTGGAAGCAAATATAAGGAAATCTGTAGATCTGTACAAGATGGGGTTTGGGATGGCATCTTGTAAAACTATTCAAATTAACAGTATTGTACTTTTATAATCAAAACACTTTGCGTTGTTAATGACAGAGCTGAAACCATCAAATGTATTTCTGGGGGGAATTTTTTTTTTTTTTTATGTCAAAAATGTAAATTTTTTTATTTGAACTTCAGGATTTAAACAAATGATGTAATAATAATAATAATAATAATAATAAAGTACTTTTTATTGTTGTACCCCGCTGTATATAAAATGCATGAAAAAATGCATAAAAGTATAAAAGTATTATACAGTGAACATACACTTAGGCGTGACATCGTGGGGATTAACCCAAATTAGCCCACATCCCATACATGTGCAATATTACCTGAATATTAAATCAATCAGCTGCAATAATCACGCGAAAATACAGACACGTTCAGTACGCATTCAAGCACAATATGTGTGAAAAATGTAGAATTATAATGTCTAAAATCACAGTTAGCTGATGTAATTGGGATTAACTGCTCTCAACAGGTGTAATAACAATGAAATGTAACGTATAATAATGATAATGGATCATATTCTTTTGTTCTTGTTGTTATTGTTTCATGGTTTCGTCATGTTCAAAGCGTTTTTTATGTTGCTGATGTAAACGCAGACGTGAGTGCAAATAAAATCCTTAACGACAAAGCCGAGTCACATAAGAGTAGTCAGAAAGAATCCTGCGAACGAGGAAAACCAGAGGGAAAAGACAAACAGGAAGTACAGTTATGCTAACAAACCTGGCCAGAGCTACAAATCAGCGAAGCTAAAAAACTAACATTCATAATGCAGCACATTCATGGTAGAGAAATAATAAATGAAACAGAATTTACGCATAATGGAATCTGACAGATTGTAGCTGAATATCAAGCATTCCTTTTCTTCCTACACAAAACCGACTTCACAGGTCCTGCAACCCCCGAGTTAGATCGCACTCCACGCTTGCACCAACGTTTCATCAGGGCTGATGGCGAGTCAGCGCCCTGCACCTTCGCCGGAATATCGGAACGCGCTACCGCGTGCGTCCGTCTGCAGCCGGTTAGCGAGTACTCAGGGTTATTCTACAGTAAATACGCGGAAAAGTTCAAGGTAAGCCTGCTGCACTGCAGCGAGACACTGTTCACTCCGCTGTTATGAAAGAGAGTTTTTCAGTTTTTTAATAGTAATAAGTGTTAGAATAGCTGTATATCAGTGTGTGGAAGAAGAAATGAAAATGGCATCTAGCGAAAAACACATAATCCAAATTGCGATCTCAGGGCCGTGACGGAACTCCGGTTACGCGGATCCTCCACGTCGATTGGCTGCGTTTTGGAGATGCGTCTCCGGAGCTCCTCGGGGGAGCCTTGCCAAAGAAGGAATAATCAGCATTAACGCAAAGCGCTGATAAATGTCCCTGACGTCGCGCTCCGGATTCTTGTTTATGCCATTTACATGAAAAGGAAATCCATCAAGAAAAATGAATGCAAGTCATTACTAGGAGTCGAGGAGAATTCCCTCTTCGGTATTGGCATACGCAGTATGTTTAATGAAGGAAGCGAAGGGAGCAAATGGCCTTGCGTGCTATTTATTTTAGATTAAGAAACAATGCCGTACTGTACTGTATATCACAGGGCTGCGTGAGAGATCATCAAGCTCGCTCGTGGCTTAGGGAACGAGATGTGCTACGGACAAATTTGAAAATGTCATTAAGCACGATTGATCAGTACCTGTCCAAAAGAGTTGCTTCAAAGTTGACGAAAAAATGGGAATGCAAAGATTGATTCAATCATGTTTCAGTAAAATATAGAGACTGGCAAAGGATTTAAGAGAAGAAAACACACACAAACAAAGAATTCATGCCATATTCGGAACTGTTCTCCATTGGGTTGTCTATTGGGTTTCTTTGCTTTGCCCTGATCATTCTTATATGCTGATGCTTATACGCTCGCTCTCTCCGCTTCCCTTCCTTCTATTTCTCTTTTTCTGTCTGGATGAACTCTTTGTGCATTCTGTCTCCAACGCAGCGCACAATAGCTAATGGCCAGCTGCCACCCAGCTCCAGAGATGCCTCCAATTCCTTGGTGGAGTACTGCAATATCTGCCGCAGTGCACACACACACACACACACACACACACACACACACACACACACACACACACACACTCACACACCATCCACTGATTTACCAGGGGACGCCTATTACCAAGTAAACCATATGGTGTAATCTATAATCTGTGAAAATATGCATTGATCAAACATTTACAAATATTGTTTCGGCTGGTTCCCCGCGGGCCGGGCTTGTGTGAGACGAGAACGAGAGTCTCTGTAATGAGTCTGCGCGACTCCGATCCTAATGCACTTTTCAATTTTGCGGGCGAAGTTGTCACATCATGCGTATTAGGTCACACTGTGCTATAGGCTGAAGCAAACATGGTGTTTGGCAGCTGGTCTAAGTAACACAGACACACACACACACACACACACACACACACACACACACACACACACACACACACACAGACACACACACACATATATATACACAACTCATAGTTACACACATAAATAATTGCAGACTAGAGACTAGCGTCTAAGCTCGCTTGCTGTAGAGGCCAGAGAATTATTTTCAGCAGAAGCATGCAAAAAAAAATCGAGCTTGTCTTTAATTATTTGGTTTATAGGATAATTAATATTAATTTAGGCTGACTCAGTCAGAGTACAAATAGCCATGGGAACCTTATCAAATCAATCTTACATGAGGTAAAAATATAGGAGCAGAATGAATAACATGATTATATCTGTATATATAGTATATAGAGTATATATAGGGTGTAACACATATATCTATATAGATGGTACACCCTGGATGGGGTGGCAATCGATCATAGGGCACAGCATGCACACACTTTGGGAAAGTCAATTAGCCTAATTAGCATGTCTTCGGACTTAGGGAGGAAACCGGAGTCCCCGGAGGAAACCCTCAAGGCACAACTGGAAGCCGTGATCCAGGAGGTGCAAGGCCACAGCGCCAACCACAATGCCACCATACACACCACTGCGCCATAACCAAACACAACCTAACATGTGACGGCACCTGAATAACTTGTTATGACCTGAGTGAATTCTAAATGTACTTGTTAAATAAATGACATGGCAAAAAATAAAAAAATAAAACCACGTACTCCACATATGAAAAATTAACATGTGATGAAAAATGACGCATGTGAGCCAAAAAATAAAAAATAAAAAAAGAGTACACGTGAGAAAAAAATATTATCATGGAAGAACGGGATAATAAATGAGTCATGCAGGGAAAAAAATCACGTAAAAAATGAGAACACCAGATGTTTTTATTAATGAAAACTCAGATGTGAATATGAATAAACTGAGGGGGAAAATAACATGTGAATATGAGAAATAATTTAATATAGTGAAAAGGTGAAAATGCATTAATCATCAGGCGTATTCAAAAATTCAGATCTGAATATAAATAAATTCTGTAAAAAGAATTTTTTTTTAAAAGTACATATCTAAGTAAATAAATTGTGCAAAATAAAAAAAAAAACAGATGTGACAGACAACAATTGTTGTACACAAAGGTCACATAAGACTATGAAAGATTTTTGCACAAAAAGATCACATGAAACGAAATGAAATTTAATCATGTAAAAACATGGGGAAAGAATGAACCATGTTGAAAAATGAACTTGAATGAAGATAAATATAGAAATATATATATATATATATATTAAAATGCATGAAACTGCAGGTAAATTGCACCTGAGATTTGTGTGACCTAGAGGGAAAGACCAAGACCTCAGCCACGCACCTGCTGTCAAAACTTTTCAGATTGTATACTTTGCATGCTTTACATTTGCATAAAATGAATTTCAGAGATCATTTTCGCAAATGATGAGGCTGTTTATTCCCTCTCTGCAGCATGCATCTCATTTTTCATTTCCTGTACGTAGCGATAACCGAGTTACCTTCAGGATGTTAAATCATCTGCAAGGGTTTTCTTTTTTTTTTCTCTCTCTCCTCTCCATCTTTAAGGACGCTTTCTCTCTCAGAAGCGCTGAAATTAGAATTTAAGGAATTTAAATGTCTGTACTTATTTTCTCATTTAACATTATTGAGTGTCACAACAGCAGTCCTGCATGTAGAGAATAAATTGCACGCACTTATGAATGTGGAATACGGAGACAGTGTTAGAGGAATAAATCTCATATCGATGGTTTTTTTTTTTTTTTTTTTCCGTGTTGAAAATGCAAAAATATGAGACAAATTGAGTGAGAGCGCAGCGGTAAACGTGCCATTCAGTCAAATACCTGCAATAAATAAATTTTTTTCTTTTTCATTTAATTACTGGGCTATGCTGCTCATAAACCTTGCATTAATATTGCATTAACATTGTATTAAAATGATACCCAATATAAATGTGGAAAGACTGAAGCCTTTCTTATATTTACTTCTCTCTGTCACAATGATGATAACATGTTTCAGCAGATTATTTATTTATTTATTTATTTAACACTTCTTTATGAGTAGAAGTACTGTATAGTGCCTGAGGTCTTCCTCCCATACACACAAATTTATGATTCGAATCTCACGAAATCTGCAAAAGAACATCAAGTCATAGTACAAGTTACAAAGGTTAACATTAGGAACCTTTAGCCTTTGTATCTTTGTATAAGTTTGGCGTAAGTTGTGTGAAATCGATCCTATCTGACACTTTATAGCACCAATACCATGTTTTGGATGAATGTGTCTGGATAAATATTCATTTTTCATAATACTTCATGCTTCTTCTCTTCCGATGTTTTTTGTAAAAATGCATACACTTTTATATTTTATCAGATAAAAAGAAAGCTATTTGCTAAATACATTTGCGTGCCCTTTTATGTCCGTAACTTTTTAAAATTCAAATCATTCAATGATCTTACTTGTCATTCAGATTCAGGGCCAATTTAGATTTTACATGAAAATAAAAATTCTAAAGTGTATTATTCTAAAATGCTAATTTGTTAAGATATTGTAACATGAATTTGACATGGTTACGGACACTACAGATTTTTTGGCCTTTTAAGCTTTTCAAAGTCAAATAAAATAAAATATATATATTTTACAGGTCATGTGCATCTAGAAGCTTACACTAATTGTATTATCAATACTCAAAGAAATATGAATAATTTTAGTTTTTGTTACAAATAATTGATTGTTTTTGAAGTGAGACAATATAACGATGAAACTGGGCATCAAACTTGTGGCACATATAAAATCATCTCTCCAAAATGGCTGAAGTTCCAGTAGCAACTTGAAATTTTTAGGAAAGCAAGATCGATCACTTCCATGTTGCATAAACTTCATAAGTAGCTTCTTTGGCACACACACATTTTCTGTATTATATGTATAATTTTAAAAAATTACTTTTTTTTTTGACTGTTAAAAATAAATGTGATGTGTGAATGTGTGGCAAAATCAATTCAACTAAAAAGTATTTTAAACATTTGCAATCAGGTCTGAGATTTACACCTACTTCCCCAACCCACCTCCACACCCCATCATGCTTCTCCTCTTAAAATTATTTGCCATCAAAGTAGAAATTATTCATCTGGATTTCTGGTAATAAAATACATTTCTGATAAAATCAATACGCACCTAAAAGTTATTTAAACTGAGATCTGGTCTGAGATAGATCAACCAGCCCCCCTTAAACCCCCCCCCCCCCCCCCCGAACATGCTTAGCTTAATTTCCTGAAATCCAAATATTTCTCAAAGATCATGCGTAACTTTAGGAAGAATAAAATTTTTAGGAAAACAAAAAAAAAGAGGATTTTTATTGTTCTTGTAAAAGTTACACTGTTTGACTGCCTCGTTATTTACACCTGCCACAAGGAGCCTCTGCATAAATACGTAGGTGTTTTATATTTCTATTTCCATAAGTGCTGTTTCTTGGAGACTATATCTAAAGTAATTTACAGCGCATAAATGTTCATTCTCTGTAACAGATTTAAAACTAACTTTCGGAATAAGTGAAGAATGCAGACAACTCTTTCCTGTATGGTTCTGCCTGAACTCAAGGGGTTCAAAACCTCTGCTTTTCGCCCCTCTCCGACGCCCATCATTACACCGAACCCCTGTCAGTCACGGCCTGAACTCTACGGCTTGTATAGAAAACCCGGGTGATCGGAGTCGACCTGTGACCCAGACCTCTGAGCGCCGTATTTCATCTGCATTCACACAACTCGTCCGCTGCTCAAAGTAATGCTGCAGGATGAATCAATCTTCCAAAAGATGACAGAGTAACACTCTAACACTCTAACAGAATTGAGGTTATTCAAGGCAAATGAAATAACAAGAGGGGATATGAAGTAGTCCTAGTTCTTCCTTGCTCTATGTTTTTTTTTTTTTCCTTTTCCAAGTTCATATATATTAATAAACCTGAATATGTTTTCTCACTTATTCAAGCTCATAAAGTAGAATTATTCATGAATTATTGAAATGGGGGAAGTACACCATTAATCAGAAGCTCTTAGGCGCCACTGCGGTCTGACGGCGGAACAGCAAATTAGGATGTATGTCCTTTTCATTCTGTGATGGGGAAAAGGCAATGCCAGCCTTAACGCCTCTTAATACACAATTACTTACACTCGACTCGAGTCAAGGACATTCGAAAATGTAGTTTCGCCCAAGTTTATTTAAGATCACTTTAGGGCCAGAGAACTGTCACTTTGTCCAGAAAGCCTTAGGACAGCGACAGTGAATATTCTCCCATCATTCTAACACAACCCTTTTAAGGTTTCCCTAAATTCACAGGGATTTTTCGGACTCAGAAAGATTTCATGTGACGTACAGAAATTGCCCGACATCTTTTGGAATATTTTCTTTCACTAAATGTAGCACAGTGCTCAAAAAAAAAGAGAGAAAAGGTTTGTCATTGACATGTTTTTAAAACATGCAGCTGCTAATCTCCTAGGAACAACAATTATCAATTATGTTTAGTCCAAAAACAAGACAAGCTTCCAGTGTGCATGAGGAAAAAAGTCAATAATTACTATCAGCTTTAGCAAATTAAAAATTGCGGGTTTATTACGGTAACCTTCATCTAGTTTTTTCGACATTTTGAAAAGGAAACACCTGGGAACACTGATAAACATTATAAATGTATGTATGTGTGTACAGTCGTGGCCAAACGTTTTGAGAATTACATAAATATTGGAAATTGGAAAAGTTGCTGCTTAAGTTTTTATAATAGCAATTTGCATATACTCCAGAATGTTATGAAGAGCGATCAGATGAATTGCATAGTCCTTCTTTGCCATGAAAATTTACTTAATCCCGAAAAAAAAACTTTCCACTGCATTTCAATGCTGTCATTAAAGGACCTGCTGAGATCATTTCAGTAATCGTCTTGTTAACTCAGGTGAGAATGTTGACGAGCACAAGGCTGGAGATCATTATGTCAGGCTGATTGGGTTAGAATGGCAGAATTGACATGTTAAAAGGAGGGTGATGCTTGAAATCATTGTTCTTTCATTGTTAACCTGGTGACCTGCAAAGAAACGCCTGCAGCCATCATTGCGTTGCATAAAAATGGCTTCGCAGGCAAGGATGTTGTGGCTACTAAGATTGCACCTAAATCAACAATTTATAGGATCATCAAGAACTTCAAGGAAAGAGGTTCAATTCTTGTTAAGAGGATTCAGCTGCGGGATCGGAGGGCCACCATTACAGAGCTGCTCAGGAATGGCAGCAGGCAGGTGTGAGCGCATCTGCACGCACAGTGAGGCCAAGACTTTTGGAAGATGGCCTGGTGTCAAGAAGGGCAGCAAAGAAGCCACTTCTCTCCAAAACAAATATCAGGGACAGATTGATCTTCTGCAAATAGTATGGCGAATGGACTGCTGAGGACTGGGGCAAAGTCATATTCTCGAATGAAGCCTCTTTCCGATTGTTTGGGGCATCTGGAAAAAGGCTTGTCCAGAGAAGAAAAGGTGACGCTACCATCAGTCCTGTGTCATGCCAACAGTAAAGCATCCTGAGACCATTCATGTGTGGGGTTGCTTCTCATCCAATGGAGTGGGCTCACTCACAATGTTGCCCAAAAACACAGCCATGAATAAAGAATGGTACCAAAACACCCTCCAGCAGCAACTTCTTCCAACAATCCAACAACAGTTTGGTGAAGAACAATGCATTTTTCAGCACGATGGAGCACCATGCCATAAGGCAAAAGTGATAACTAAGTGGCTCGGGGACCAAAACGTTGAAATTTTGGGTCCATGGCCTGGAAACTCCCCAGATCTTAATCCCATTGAGAACTTGTGGTCAATCCTCAAGAGGCGGGTGGACAAACAAAAAACCACTAATTCTGACAAACTCCAAGAAGTGATTATGAAAGACTGGGTTGCTATCAGTCAGGATTTGGCCCAGAAGTTGATTGAGAGCAGCCCAGTCGAATTGCAGAGGTCCTGAAAAAGAAGCGCCAACACTGCAAATACTGACTCTTTGCATAAATGTCATGTAATTGTCGATAAAGGCCTTTGAAACATATGAAGTGCTTGTAATTATATTTCAGTACATCACAGAAACAACTGAAACAAAGATCTAAAAGCAGTTTAGCAGCAAACTTTGTGAAAACTAATATTTGTGTCATTCTCAAAACTTTTGGCCACGACTGTAGTTTGAGCAGTGACACTTCCAAAGTGCTTGGATACCATCAAGGTAGAACATTCTGTCAGACTGCCTACTTCACATCTGAAACGCTGGCCTCTCAGGAACTCCTTTAATGGCCGAAACATGTGGAAATGGCTTGGAGCGAGATCAGGTCGAAGGGATGTGGCAATAACTCCCAGGTGAATTCCTGTAAAGTGCAAGTGATTCTTGTGAATGCAACTTCTGCACGTTGGCGACAAGTCATCCATCGATTTGTAAGGATCAGGTGCTCCAGTCGCTGAATGCTCACGAGAACGACTGCACCAGGCTCCGAGCCACCTCGGCCAGGATCATCACTGTACTGTTCTTAAAGTCGTCTGTAAATGTTAATCTGTTTCATGCTCTTATCCATGACAAGTCTACAGCAAGCAGTGCTGGTCCAAGGCCAGGGGGATAGTGAAGGACTTCAACCACCTCAACAACGGACTAGTCGCTCTGTTGTGGTAGGGAAAGCGCTTCCGCTCCCTGAACGCCAGCACTGAAAGGAGGAGAACTCCACATACTGTAAGACTCAACTAATTGGACACCAAGAACCAACCACCCTGAACATTTGAACATTGCTGGGGTTTGCACATTCCATATACTTTATACAATTTAGTTATACAATTCGTAGTTTTTTACATTTGTATATTTTTTAATTTTATTGTAAACAAATGAATACATATTGTACATTTTCTGTTAGAACTTGCCTTTTTTATTTCCTTTTTTAGGTCACAAACAGTCGTGTAAATATTTCACTGCATATCATATTGCGCATGGTTGGTATGTGACAAATAAATACTGAAGTCCCAGTTTGACTTGAATACCACTCATATCTTCGCTATATTCTTCTCTTCCAATTTTTTGCAAAGTCTAATTTAGCCTTGGTGTTCTTAGTCGTTTGATTGATTGTTTGTTTGTTTGTTTGTTTGTTTGTTTGTTTGTTTTTTAACTCAAAATTGAATTATCTGATGAGAATGGTTTCTCCACCCAAATAACGTTCAGTTATCAGATATACAGTATAATGGCTGCTTTCTAATGGTGGATCATGCAGAGGGGTGCTGATAAATTGTTCATTGCACAGCCTGTACACCTCCAAAGTGCCTCTGTGTAATACATGTCCCTGATAAAACAGCCAGGAAGTGTAAGGCATCTCTACATAAAACACATACATATCTTCAGTAGTATGGGTTTATAGTTCATGTGCTTTAAAAAACATCATAAAATACCAGGTTCTTCAGCTTTCTTGAACAAAAAAAGTTGGATTAATGGGCAAAAAGGACCACAATTTTAGGATACCGACACCCTTGACATGATGACACACGGATTCTCAATTTCCCATTGACATACATTACAGACAGAAAGTGTTTCAATTTGGGAGCAGAAGAACCAGGACGATATCTATTCTGGTGGTCCAGGTCAGGCCCTTGGTCGCTCTCATTGAAAAGTCATTATCGTACGAGCCTTGCCATGTCAGCCAAATTATATCATTTAGAGAGAGAAAGACAGAGATAGAGACATCTTCATGAAAGATCATTCTCAGAGCTGAAATTGGGTTCGACATTGCAGTCACTGTCAAGATCATTCCACCACCTCTAAACTGTCCTGTCATACTTGCAGCTCCATTTGAGGGGGAAAAGGGAAAAAAAAAAAAAAGAAAGGCTGTACAGTGCAGTGGATTTTATAATACATGCACACATACACACACAAGCCTCAAGAATAAATCTGAACTTGATCTGGCTTCATGCCCTGACAGCTGGAGTGGGGCACTTAAGAAAACAGGTGTTGAAATGTCATCAGTGAGAAAAGATTGCTTAAGGTGCAGCCTGAGGTGTGCTGCCAATAGATGGATGGAGATTATACATCAGCAAAAAAAAATAATATTGAGCTTTAAAATTTAAAGATCTAACATGGACTCAATTCTCAGACTTCCTGCTTAAAAGAGTAATGGTGTGTTTCTTAAGGGCTTATGTTCCTGAGGTTCGAGTATAGCAGAGATGGCATGTTAGGATTCGACACTGACCTAAATCCAAACCCAGACCGTCATTTTCATTTTTCATCTCCACAGCATCTTTATCCAGTGTATCCTGTCACTGTTTTTATTCTGGAGGCCATCCTTCACACTACATCTACTTCAGCAAGGCAGCCGAGGCATGTTAACCATATTCCCAAAATGCACGCCTGCCTGTTCTCTGGATGCCGTGACGGTTCCGAGCTCCAGGAAAGAACGAGTTCGAGGAGAAGTGCTACAGCGGCTGGAGTGGAAGCAGAACGGCTGAAGTGCTGATTTAAATGTCATGTGAGAAGCAGCTGCTAAGGGCTGGAGCAAGAGCACTTCTGACACAGGAACAAAGAGATGGAAATTGTCGTTCATGGGCTCCACCGGTGGTGGTGTTGGTGGTGGTGGTGGTGGTGGTGGTGGTAGTGAGGCATGAGCACACAAATCAACACACACTCACACGCATAAAACACACACACACACTAACTCCTGCCAATGCTTTACCACAAAAGAGAGTTCTTTCCCAACCCACAGGCTTTATATCTCAGCCAATCTGTTCATGCTGCCTCGCTGTACCCACATACAGCTTCATGAAGAGCATGGATAGCAATGCCAGAAGAGTTCCTTGAAGAGGAGGCTAGTCTCAAAAAGCTCAAAAAGAGAGCTCCTTCTACAAAGCTTCAGAATGTTGATGCTGCTGCAATCCCAATTATATCCATGGAGCCAATCCAAAATAAATGCCATGGGTCCGATCACGGAGGTTTTATATACAGTATATTTATATATATAAGTATACCTACAGTCAGAGAAGCTCTTGAGCTGTCATCAGCCATTTCCTTAAAAGTTTCCTTAAAAGGCAAGACTATATCACTTTCACTACAGTGATTGAGTTTGAGATCGAGGCATCATTTCCAGATTCTTCTTGCCATTGGAGGGGGAAAAAATTTCACCAATGGCAAAGGGAAAGCTGGAAATAAACTTACAAAGTGTTTGATCGTTTAAACAACTGGGATTTGGAATGTTTTACAAGCGCTCAATGGATCTACAGTATACTAAGAAGATTGCGTCTTGTACCAAAAAGAAAACTCAACTGCAAGGTTCCAAAACTAAAGGGATTATAGGATTATACACATATTTACAAGTTGGCACTGCAGAATCAACAGTTTTTAAGAGTTTACAGAAGGCATGAATATCTTCATTGGTGTGAACACAATAGTCATATTTTGATAGCATCAAGGACTGTTACAGTACGAGAGCCGCATTAGTGTTTAGCCTTGATGAACTGAAGAAGGTTGTATCTGGTCAGCTACTCAGGTAGCCGGCTAAGTGGAAACGTGTTGCAACCCCGAGTTTCCAGCTAGTGATTGCTTTCTCTTTCACTGCATGTCAACTGGTACTGTATCACAGAATACATCAACAAACACTCTGGAACAAGGTAGTCTTCTAAAAGCAGTGCTAGCGCAGTAGGCACCACGGGTATTTCATTCCACAACCTTGTTGTGGTGAAGGCTCTTGTGTACAGCTATATCACGGGGAGTTTAATGATCCAAGCCTCACCACCCTTGGTGGACAGATCTGATGTGGTGTTCAAGTTAAGAGTGTTCCTTAAGACTCTTGTGCAAGGCATGAAAGTGTTTTATTATTTAAACAACCGGGATTTGGAATGTTTACGGGCACTCAACGTGGTACGAACGTGGTCTGAAGCTACTGTATAATAAAAAGATGATATCATTCAACATTCACCCATTTATTGTGCCAACGAACAAACTCCAACAGCCAGATTCCAAAGCTAAGAATCTCCGTGGGGATTATTGGATTTACTTTTTTTTTTTACCTCAGTGGAGCCGCAAAAGTTTCTGAGAATTTGTGGTCTCACCACATGAATATGGCTAAGGATAAAGGATTCTAAGGTTAAAGGATTTCAGCAATCCATCAGACAGTCTGTTTATACAGTATTCTGATGGCATCAGGGCTTGGCAATGGAGTCATTTCTGGCCACAAAAAATCGCAAAAGGTTGTGTCCAACCAGGCCCACATGTACAGTAGAAGCCATAGTCCTGAATCTCAACAATTTTGAGGGGACGGTAGTAAGCATCAATATCATTTACTCCTTGGCAAGACTTGGCAAGGCTGGTTAGTAGATATAAAATTAATACCAGTTACAGTTTCCTGGTGAGCACCTCATGATGCAGCCACCCACGTTACACAAAACAACTTAGACCCGAACTCACCGTCTTTAAAGCACCAGGTTTAGCGCCAGTGGGGCAGTATCCAGGTATGCCAAGGACAGTCTTAGCCAGACTACACTTCAAATTTGTGAAAATCCGATATAAGGTTCTTCAGCAATGTCAAGATTGCTGACACCAATAAACACTGACGCAGACACATTTCCACTTAACCTAAGTAAGAACACTTTTTAAGTCCTGGAGATATTCTGTACCTGAGGTTCAACCTTCATCATTAATCCTGCACACCCTTCCTAAAAGTTAAATTCAGACTGCACTTGAGGGGCAAGGCATGCTCATCAGTTTACTGGTTTGGAATCTTGAGCAGACCCATAAGCTACTAATGGATCCACATCTGACCGGTGGTGTATAAAGTAAATGCATTAGAGTGTTTATCGTTGTTGAAGTGATTAAGCCATGACACATGGACTCCCCACCGTGTCACGGTGGCCTCCGAGCAAAAAGCTCATTAAACTTTATCCATTGTAATTTCTCCAGTTGCACCGAGCTCATTTACTTAATGTATGAGGGCCATTAGTTACCTCCAACACAACATGATGAACCAAACAACGATATAGAAAAGTTCATTAAGACGATATTTCAAGGGAATCATTAGAGGGCATAAGTTAAGGATCCATAACACTTTTGATGATGTTAAATGAGGCCGTACTTTGTGCCAAAAAAGACTTTTATTTAGAGGTTAAAGGGGAATTACAGAGGGCAAACAAAGTGATTCAAACTGCTATTAAAAAGCGAAACTTTGCTGATCTCTTGCCACAGTTCGCAGACTGATTGAGAATCCCTAAATATGGGTAATTTGTTTATTTATTTATTCTTTCATTGGTTCATTTCGAGAGAACGATGATCCCTGGAGTAAACACGGAACCTTTTAGCACTGGGTTATATTAAAAGGTGAGGTACTAATAAGCAGGGCAAAAAAAATTTTAACTCACAGGAGTAATCAATTAATTGTGCAAAAATGTTCCATAATTACTGATCAAAGTAGACACTAAAGCACACACACCTGCAGCTCTGATGAACTTTAATACTACACCTACATGGTGCCTGGTCTCGCCTGTTCATCAGATAATTTGGGACTTAATGAGTTGATGAGACAATCGACTTCCCATGCTCTCTTTCCCTCTCTAAGGAGAATGGATTTGTATGAAACAGGTGCATAAAAGCAAATTTAGATGGTTATTAACTTATCCTTTAATATTTGCAGGCTGAGTTTTTACCTTCTATTTTGTTTTGTTTTTTTTTCCTTTTTCATTAAAACATAATGATGGAATGCAATATTCTGTAATTAGGAGAAATTTTCCACCCTGAGCCTCATAAGTCAATTTGGAGGGAAATAAGAAACAAATAAATGTATAAATAATCCCCACATTTTCAAATGACCCTGTCTATGTTTTCCTCCCCTTGAATAGACCAGTTTCGCCCTTGTGAGACGAAGAGTCTAATTCTTGTTTGAGAAACACCATGGATAATTAGTGTCAGCAGCATGGGTTGCCATGGAGGGGTGTCATTAATTTCGAGCAGAAAACAGAAGTGCCAGCACTGCAGAATCACTGAGAATGGCTTTCAATTTGATGCATATGCTCTATCCCCAAATGGCACACTTGCAGTTGTCTATGCAGCGTGTCCCATTTCTAACACTCGAGTACAAAAGGTTACTCACAAATGATTTTTATGTGGCTTTATTTCACCGTTTGGTGTTGCTGACATTGAGAGCCGATCATAAAAACGGGGGGGGGGGGTGAGAAAAAAGAAAGTAATTTTAAAAGTACTGTATTTTGATCTAGACTAAGTCCAAGTGAAAATGTACTGTAACAGTATCAAAGCCAATGATACAGAAATAGATGTTTAAACTGGTGTTATTTCACTTGTTCCATTCGTTAATTTAAATTGACATGTAAGAAATCAGGAAAGTAAAATTCACAATAAGCCCACACACTATTAATGTCACCAAAGTGTTGACTTTCAGGCTAAATTGCTTCAATCACACACTGGGTAATTGTCTAAGTTATATAGCAACATGAGCAACATATTGTTTCACTACTGGCTAAATTTAAACAGTGGATTGTCATAGCACTGTAACAGTAAGCTATCCTAATGAACAGTAAACCATGATAATGGTAATATTTGGAAAAACTTGCCATCACTTGCCAGAACTGGAAAATAAATTATACATACTCATGCATGTCATTTTTTGCTAAACATGTTTTTAATAAGCCAACAAAATTGCTTTCTGCCTTATAATTTATAAGTATAATAAAATGTGTTTGACCCCTAACTAATTTATTAAGATGAACAGGCTTATTATATACAGTAACTCCCACCTAATGAAATGTGGCCTGTATAAATACTTGAAGACCATGGCAGTTGCTCAGGGCCACAAGAAAGTTTCCCAAATTCCAGCACAGAGTTTCAAGAATTTAAAGCTTGAATTTAGTGGCTGTCAGAACTTTTTTCAATTCTAAACTATGAATACTTAATCACAACTAGAATGATTCCATATCATCTGGACAGGTACCTGCTATATTCAGGAGAGCCAGACTTGCTCCCATCCCGAAGCAACCCACTCTGGACTATCGACCAGTTATAGATTACAATAACTCTCTTTTCTTTTTTAAAAATCCTTGAAGACAATATCTACAATTAAATGTCTTTTTATCTCTCATAGCACAACCTCCAAGATGCTACCAAGTTTGGCTTCAAAGTGGGACATTCCATAAAGACTGCCCTTTTGGTCATCATTGCAAAGCTACATGCTGCTAGATCTGTCATCTGACCTCATTTTATTCGACCTTGCAGTCAACCATAAAACATTCACATCCATCCTCTGGAGTCTTGCAGTTTGTGTCACAGAATGGCAATAGTTTGCTTTTTACCTGGAAGGTCAGTCAGATGCAGTGATGTGGAGGAGATCCACTTCTCTTCCACACAGACTCTCCACTGTTGTCCCACAAGGCTGAGTACTTAGTCCTCTTTTGTTCGCCCTCTATACTTGATCTCTTTGTGAGATTATATCCTCAGATGGGTTTTTATACCACTGCTATGCAGATGATACTCAACTCATCCTCTCCTCTACTCCCTCAGATACTCTTGTTTCCACTCAACTCTCCAAGCATGCGGCAGACATCTAATCTCAGAGGGCAGCTCATCAGCTGAAAGTTAATCCCAGCAAAACCGAACTGCTTAGCTGATTCATCCAGCTGTCAGGATTGTATGATCTCCCTGGAAGACTCCACGATCTTACCTTTGGTTATGGCAAGCAACCTTTGAATAACCATGGACAATCAACTGGTCTGATTCAACTTACATTGCTAGTGCGGTGTCATTTCAAGAGTGGATTACTGTAACTCGTATTCTGACTACTGCAGGTCTGCTCCTGTGTACCATTCAACCTGTGCAACTCACCCATCCATTGGCTTCCTGTAGCTTCCCTCATCAAATTTAAAACACAGATGCTTGCTTACAAAGCCAAAAACAGGCCAGCACCCATGTACCTGAAAGGACTGACCACACATCGCACTGTCTCGCAACACTTTCTCCACAATTGGCTTGCACTCCTTAACCGGTCCCACCATCTCCCAGGGTACAAGCAAGGCACACATCAAAAATTTCTCCTGTTGTGCCACATACTGTAGGTCAGGGAGTAACTTCTTCTTGATGTTGCACAGCAGAGTCACTAAAGTTCTGCATCTGGACAAGGCTGTCTACTGGGTAATTTTTTAATATATATATTTACCTATTTAACAAACCTAAAGCCTTTCCACTGCAAAGACAGCTTCAATAGAAATAATTCCAGTATATGATCTTATACCATCCATCCATCTAGGAACCTCTGTAGTCCAATTAGGGACTGTGGCGGCCAACGATAATTACCATTGTGTTTATTCCCATTTTAACATCCATGGTAGGACCTCACAACATTTACACACTATGGGCAATTTGTGAATGCCAATTAGCCTAATCTGCAGGTCTTTGGACTGTGGGAGGAAACCGGAGTACCAGGAGGAAACCCACCAAGCACAGGGTGAACATGCAAACTCCATGCACACAGACCCTGAGGCGGGATTCGGACCCCGACCCTGGAGGTACAAGTCGACAGTGGTGATAACTACGCTACACACTGATCTTATACAAATCAAACAATTATCAATATTTATAGATACTTCTCTAGTTTCATTCTTAAGATTTCATGCATGTAGTTTGTGTAAACAGTGAGCGTTTTTTTTGTTGTTGTTGTTGTTGTTGTTGTTCTGAATATGGAAAATAAAAAGATTTTGAGAAGAATTGTTTTAAATGCAGTTTCTTTCGATTATGGTTATAATATAGTTTTAATTAAATTGTATGTCATATTCATACATAAATACAGTATATACACATCAGGGAACATGGATATGATATTTTGTGACCATGAAGTGGGCGGAGCTTAAAGACTTTAGATAATATGGTGGACAAAAACAGTTAAATAAATATACAGTATATTCTGCTACATTTTACCACTTTATTATGACTATAATGTAAAATGTTATACACGCAATCTGTGTAAAAATAATTGCTGCAACCAAAATTGCCCTTTCCTTTTGTAGTGTCTAGCCATGAAATCTTACAGCCATGTCTCTGAATACCAACATTACATAAAACTCAACTCACTGTTTACTCTATAAACCAAATCTCTTTATTTATAATGAGCCGGTCCACCAATTTGCCGTGACGGAGCCGCTTTATCTCCAGCGCACTGTACCAAGTTCTTTCGTCTGTCCTCTTGACTTCTGAAAGTTATTCGGAGATCATCCACTGATCTGTGTGATAGATAGAGCTGGGGGACTGATTAATTTCGTTCAGCTGCTCTGCTGAGGGATGAGGACGCATAACCGCCTGCCGTGTGTGTGTTTCCTTTTCTGGTGGATCGGGTTAGCATCAACAAGCGCTAAAACATCATTAAACATCTCCTGTCATCCTCCATCTGTTAAGCATTTATCCAGCCAGGGAGAGCTTTTTTCGAAATATATTGCTATTCTGCAAAAAAAAAAAAAAAAAAGGGAATAAAAGGAATAAAAATACGCATTTTCCACTTTGCTTAGCAACACAGTCATAAAAAGATGAAAAGAAAAAAAAATCCTATAAAACCCCAGATTTCAGAATACACACCTTTAGAACTGCCAGGAAGGCAGAATAATATCCTTATAGATCTGTATCATGATTGTGGCTTGTTCATAACAAACCTCTCGGCTACAGCACCAGGGCTGCTGACAACAGGCCTATTCCCTACAGACGCTTTAAAATTCAATTTTCTTTATCTTGTTTGCCTCAACATTATTGTTTTGCATTAGGATCCCCTACACACACACACACACACACCAAAAACCTGCCACCCACATAGGTACCATTCCTCTTGATAGCCCATCAGCACTACCTGAGTATCATCAGGGGAAGAAAAACTCTCTTTGTGTCTCATTATAATTCTCATTTTCTTTTTCTCATTCTAGCTGTTTAACTTTAACATTCACTCCATCTCTCTGCTGCATTCGCTGACTTTTCCTCTCTATCTTTCAGAAATAAACCACAGGCTTGTTCCTCATCTGCTCTAGGAGAAGCTGCGAATATGAGAGGTCGACGCCGGGTCAAAGTCTCATCCTGGACTGATCTTTCATTCTCGTCTGGATGTTCATCCTTGAGGTCAGCATTCAGGAGTGACCCTTTGCGACAAGGACCTCCGACCTCCGCATCTCGCTACTCGGGCTAAACTTTTTTAATGAGACAGACGCTGACTTGGGGCACCTGTTTGCCAGGTTAGGCTCTTTACGAGTGGTCATAAAGTTGCCAGGATGTATCCGGCTTTACGTGATTGTATGTGGAAAATATGGAAAGAAATACTAAACTGAAATTCACCTAAAACAAAAAGTTCTAATTCTTAAAGGTTGACACAGACCAAAATTATAGTTCTCAAAATTTATATCACATGTGTAAGAACGAAATGACGTTTCTGTTGTATAAACAATGAATTAATTGGACACAGACAATCCTGTGTACAGATCCTGTGTACACGCCCATCTCTGGCAGTCTGTAATGCATATTAATGAGTATGCAAATGCAACGGTCACGTGACAACCTGTCAAAACAAACAACATGCTGGAAACCCAAACAAGTGAAGATTTTTCTTGGCAGATTCCATAAAAAGTTTGCATCTTTTTTTTTTTTTTTTTTGCGAGTTGGCTCTGTGCCCGCCATGGTGGTTGTTTCGAACAAATTTATATAATGAGGGTCTCAGGTCACGTGATCTCGGTGCCACAGAAGGGAGGTTGGGCCTAATAAGCATAATAAAAGTACAAGCTGCACAAAACAATTTTCAAAAATTATTATTTTTTATTTTCTTATTTTTTATTGTATAGTCTGAATCAATCTTTAAAGACATAAATGGCATATTGCAAAAAAATTAATAATAATTATAATAATAATCCTGTATACTCAAGTTCACAATTGGACAGGAAAAAAAAAAGTATTATTTTGTTTGGATTACAAACCGCCACTCCACAAAGGTGCTCTGTTTGTATTTATTCGCTGTTATTACTTTTTTTTGATATCCAGGATTTCGGATTCCGTTCGAGATCTCCACGGACATCCCCCGGATCCACATACGTATCTGTTCCTACGCCTTTTCTTTGTTTCCAAACTCCATTTCATTAAATTTAGCCTCTCGTTCTCTACCATGTCTCCTCCTGTCTCTCTGTAATACATTAGTTGCTGCTCCAAAACCATCTGCTCTGATGTTCTTTCTACAGAAACATGGCTACAAAAAAAAAAAAAAAAATCATTATAATTTGCAACGAATCCGGGTTTCACTCCGGGGGCCTTCTCTCGCAACCCGTCTCTCTCCTGCACCACCATTTATTAAAGCTGTGTATCAGGCAGAACACTTGCTAAAGATAAATTGAAACAGTATTCATTAAGAAGTTACTGACCCGGTGTCGGAGGCGGCGTCATTTATAAATGAGCAAAGGCTAAATATGTTGGTGTCGCTTTCATTTCTCCGGGGCACAAGCGGTCATCAGTACACCGCCCGGGTGGCTGATGTGATATTAAATCTGTTCTTTCGCTGTTATACACACAGTACCCATGATGCATTCGTTCAAATGATCTCGAACATTTATTTCTAATTTTCTCTCGGTTCAAAAACCAAAAACAAAACGAAAAAAAAAAAAAAAACTCACACACATTTTCAGTTTCTTTTCTCCATCTCTATAACTTGCTTGTGAGACAGTTGAAAGCTTGTTCGAGGCTCGAACCTTGACACAAGTGTCTCCCTTTGCACATCAAGCGTGAGCATATACCCCCACGCATACTGCACAGGGTTACAGCACCCTTTCAAAGAAAAACCCTCTTCGTCCTCACCTGGCAGGGAGGAAAGCCGCCGAGAGCGAGAGCCCCGCTGCAGGTGTGTTCCTCCAAAACTAACGTGACAGATCCCACCATGTTGGTGTCACATTAATCAGTTTCATAATCATGTTTTTTCGGGTTAAAAAAATCAACACTACTAGTGAGCCATTTGAAGCTGGATGGCATCGCGAGGGCATTAACAATGCGCACACACACACACACACACACACACACACACCTCGTGCAAGCTGTCAGCCCCAAACCCAGACACGTCCTATTCGAGATTTTATCTGCCCTGAATTTGGATATGTAAATGCACAGCCTAGAAGACACACACATCAAGAGAGCAGACGAGCAGACCAGAAAAGGAGGAATGTAAGGGAAGCGGGTAACCCGAGCGAGTCAGGAGCAGACAGTGTGACATTTCAGATCCAAGTTTAAAGGTTTCAGAGGATTGCTATCAGGGTATGAAAGGGACATGACACAGAGACATGAAAGAATGAGCTAATGTACTGCACTCCGATGAGTGTGTGTGTGTGTGTGTGTGTGTGTGTGAAAGGGCAGATGAGTGTCTGTAGTTAAGGAATAATGTAGCGTTTAGATTAGCGCTGTCATCATTTATACATTGACATTCAAAGGGGGCGCTCTTGTACACATACTATATACGCTTGGGTCCAGATCTAGTACACACACTTATACTTATGGTGTCCATATTCACATCCATCCATCTAGGAACATCTGTAGTCCATCGAGTCTATTGTATTTATTCCCATTCTTACGACTGTGCTAGGATTCATGCGCGCATTCACACACTACAAGCATTTTGGGAACAATTAGCGTAATCTGCATGTCTTGCAGGAAACCAAAAAGAAGAACGGAGAGAACATGCACACAGACGCTGAGGCGGGAATCGAACCCGGATACTTGCGAGTGCGAGACCACAGTGCTAACCGCTACAGTATTCCATAATGACCATGTCGTCTTTCTGTAGGATAAACGGTTTGAAGAACATGATAAAGAGGTCATGGTGTTGCCTCTATATTCTCCAGATCTCAATCTGATTCAGCATGTGTTTGATGTCTGATCGATGGCGGCCCGTCCAACTGGTGAAACCTGATTTTACAGTACCATCAGCCAGGTGTGAATGGATCTTACATATTCATGAAAAGTCACAGATTATTGAATGAAACAGAGGCTCTGCTGAAAAAAAAAAGTTAGGCACATCAGTCACTTTAGCCCAAATAAAAGGTCTTTCTGAGTGCTATAATTTAGTTGTCTTGCTATGGGCACACACCCAACACTTTTATGAACTCAGCTCTGTGTTCAAAACAGTCTGCCAGGTTTGTTTATTCTCTTTCGTCCCTGCTTTTCAGCTAGAATTTTTTCAGAAACTGTATTTTTGACATAAATGTAAAGGTTGCACATGAATCTAACATATTTACATCGGCCACATTATGAAAGCCCAGTGCTTTACATACAGTAAATAAGGGGAAATGTCTTAGCTACTATATTGGTAAAGATTTGAAATTTACACAAATGTAAGAAGAGCACTGAATCAATGCAGGTCTTGAGAAAGGCCTCAGACCCCTGAGGGTTTTAAATCATCCGAAGGTATGGTACCTTTAGAGGTCTTGTGGATCCCACGCCTTGACACGGGTCACAGCTGTTTTGTTGACACAAGGTGAACCTACTCAGTATTACAGTAGTAATATTGTTATGGTAAATACAGTATGCGTATGTACAATTTAAAAACTGGTTACTTATGTACGTAACGACCTCAGCAGCGACCTCATTTCCCCTCTCGTCCGTTCCAACCCTTTCACCAGTATACAAATCACCGGCCTGAACACCTGTTTCTCACTGGTTCATGCCTTAGCTTCGATGCTTTTTCTTATACTTAAATGATTTATAGGTCAGTGTCTGGCTTAACAAAAAACATTCCTCTGAAACTGCTCAGGTACAGGACTGGACTGAAAATAAGAGACAAACAAGGGATGCAGGAAGACTGGAGAACTATTCCTCAACTCTACATTACTCTTTGGAAGCAAAACAGGAAAGAGTGGAGGGGTCTCAGGACTTTTGCACAGTACCGTGTCCTGGCTCTGCTGTGTAATTATTCGTCGGTGGAGTCCTTGGGGAGTTTATTCATGCATGCAAATCATATTCCAGCATAGATTTCAGGAGCACACAGTGGAACAGTTATATAGTAGCCAGGACCGCTTTAATGCATCTTGGCATCACTTCTACAAGTGTCTAGAAAATGCACTGGAGGGGTAAACACTTCCTTCAGTTTTTTTTATTTTTTATTATTCCTTCCCACAGTTCAATGTTTTGATGATGGTGCTGGAGACCGCTGTCTAACAGTCCTATAATCGCTCCCATAGGTGTTCAGGTGGGTTGAGATCCGCAGAGCATTAAGGGATATGATTTACATCAATTCTATCCTCACAAAACCTTTCCATGAACCCATATACCCTGCAGGAAAGGATGGGGTCGTCATGGAGGAGATCACTCCGTCTTGGGAGGTTTTTTTTTTAAACTTTTAATGCTACAAACAGAAGATTTTTTCCCCCCAACGTTAAATAAACATGCCCCCTAGTGGCGCAACGGTAAAGTGCTCGCCTAATCATCCTGAGATCATGAGTTCGAATCCAGGGTGATGCTGTAGCCTCTTGCAGCCGGAGGCGTGGCGAGAGCTGATTGTCTCCGAGCTCTCTCAGAGGGAGGGATGCAAGGCCACTATAGCCAATCGCGCGTACTTGTGAGCTCACACGCTCCGGGTGTGTTACATCGATCCCAATGGTGCGTGAGTGAGCAGTTCGAAAAGATGTGAAAGCACGTGATAGCCTTTGCCCTCCCTGGTTGGTACTTCTAGCCTTGATGTGGGAGTGATGACGGGTGGGAATTGGCTACGACCTAATTAGGGAGCAAATCGGGAGAAATAAATAAATAAATAAATAAATAAACAAACAAACACGTCCTTCACCATATTAAGTGTTTACACTATATACAGTCCGCTATACAAATCCCTGTGTAAGCCCCTTCCATATAAGCATTAACTTATAAGAACGAAGAGATTAATACAAAGCCGCGGTGCCAAAGGAATACATATCAAAGGAATTATTTTAACATGTATCCATGTGACGACGTGATGCGCTTTACATTTGTACACAGAAGTCCACCTTCTTAATTCTTATCTATTTACTTTTCCTCAAAGAGCAATCCATTAGCGCTGACGTCTCAGAAGAAAAGGCAAATCCAAAGACAAAATGAACATCACGCTTCTCAACATTCTCACGGAGAGGGAAAAAAAATAAAGAAAGAAAGAAAAAAAGAAAAAAAAATCCCCACACACCCGAGTCCTGAAGTCTCTAATGCATTATTTATGACTTAACCAAATTTGCTAAGTGCGGGTCAGAATGTCTCCTATTGTTGAGGAGAGACTCCGCTTTTTCTCTTAAACATGAGCGCACACACATATACACACACACACACACACACACACGCATACGTGCGCACACACGCACCACTTCCAAACCCAATAAAAACAGACGATGTTTAAATCCACAGGCAAAGTAGCCATCAATCTTGATGTTCTCCAACAACCACAAATTATTTGTATTGTCTCAGCCCATTAGTCTCCCATCCCTCTGTCTGTGGCTAGCCAGCCACAAACACACACACACACACACACACATACACAGCACACACACAACAGCATCTCATTAGTGCTAATCAATACCAACAGACCAAAAACAGCTCTCATAAAGCTCACACCACACCCACACCCTTTAAAAAACACACACACATACACACACGCATTTTACTGAATATCCCTCGCCAACCATCTCCCACTCTTCCTTTCCACAAAACACACATATATAAAAAAAAAAATCACTCTTTTCTTCATTTTCCCCTCCTTCTTTAGATATACAATCAGTTTTTTGCTCGCTTGCTTTGCCAGAAACACTGAGAGCGAGTCACGCGCTCCTGCTCCAACCACCAGGCAGCCTTCCACTAAAGCCCACTCCACACGAGAGCTGGAGGAATAGAGAGGGTCCGGAGCAATGACCGTGAAACAGAAGATTGCTTGTGGAAAAGTGGGAGCTCAGTGATTAAGCTTTTGTGCTAGTGACTGCAAAGTACAAATCCTGGAAGCATCCGAGAGCCACCGATACAGCCCTGGGAAATGATGTACCGGCTGCGGGATGTGCTCTGACAGAAAAGTAATCAACGACTCAGGGTGACGCGTTTCCCATTCAAACAGCCTTTCCAGAAGTGTGTCCCATAAATCAAAACATAAAACTAACATTAATTTTTTTAAAACTATTTAAGTACATTAACTTTATAGAAATTAACGGCATTATGTTGCAGATTTCTTGTTCTTGTTTTACACACACAGTAAAATGAGGACAGTTTCATTTTGTTATACAGATTTCTCGGTAGACCTTTCCACTTTGCACATTATACAGAGTAACTTATATATTTCATATACAGTGGTACCTCGGCCAACGAATTTAATGAGTTCTTAAGGTAAAATTTCGTATTGCGAAGCGCATTTTCCCATAGGAGATAATGTACTGCAGATAATCCGTTCCAGCCACCCAAAAATATCACCGATATTATTAATTCCCAACACTGTAATCACATTTTGTGCATATAAAACAATTCATATAACATTCAATAGAACATTCATTTAAGATTCCTCTTGGAATTTTAGGTTCATTTTAAAAAACAAACCAAAAATTGGCTCTGTTTTCTTCTTGCCACCGTCCACTCATTCTTGGGACCCATGGTGCTTTATGTTTTCATTAAATCTTGCACAAAATGGGCAAAAAAAAAACGTCAAACATGCTTCGCTTGGCTTTCCACTGAAGAAAAGAAAATCAGATCGGCTCCCGAACGCACAGGTATCTTCACTGATGCAAACTTCTTGCAAACTTTCACGTTTTTAATGCGAAAAAATTAATCGTGTCCACATGCCGAGGTATCACTGTATTCTATCTGAACTGTATTTTATTGGACTTTTATAAATCTGTAAATTTGTACATTTGTACATTAAATCCATCTATTTTTTTGTTTCATTTGACATTCTTATTTTGTTTATAATGAAAATTCTGTCTTCAGTTTAATTATATTCTGTAGTATCTTTCTATTCTATTCTTTCGTTCCTTTTTAGGTCACAGATAGTCGTAAAAAAGCATCATACTGTACTGTGTATCTGGCAAATAATTTTTTTTATTTTAATTTAGATTTGAGATCTGCTTGTCACGTTACTGAAAAATACACACGAAAAGATGCCCAGCTTTAAATGACAATACGCAAACAACCATGATTTCCTCTACTCACACTCACACATGCTTATTTCAGTGAGCAAACCATTGTGTTGTTTTGTTTGTGTCTTTTGTCCCCCCCCCCACCCCCCCTCCTTACACTAAATGAGACAGAAGATGGAATGGACAAATAACCCATTCCCTTCGGATCTTCCTGCCATATCTGCTTGCGCTGCAGGAAATTTGCATTAATTGCTTTGTCTGAAAAGTTCAAAGCCGTGTGAAGAAATAATTCATAGCACGGGACAGGACAATATCAGCATCTTCGGGGTGATTTAGCAAGGAGTTCTGGGAACTAGAGGGTTCTGTGCAGCCCTAATTTAAGAAATTTGTAAATTAATTAATCTATTAACTGCGGCATTGATTAAACAGTTCCTTAGGATGTAAAGCATGTGCAAGAAGATAAAGGATTTAGCTACTGGCCCTCCTCTAATTTAACAAATAATAATAATAATAATTATTATAATAATAATAATAATTATTATTATTATTACAAAAATCAAATTCAAATCAAAATTTATTATTATTATTATTATTATTATTATTATTATTATTATGCCTCTAATGTAAGATTTGTATAATTCTTTAAAGGTCCTGTATTTTACTATTTCCTACCAAGTCACAGAGAGTTAATGCCATTTCAGAACAGCAGAACTGACCTATAACCCAAGTCGTTTTGATGGGGGGCTTCCTATATGAGTTCATAATAGGTGAAAATCTAATTGGCTTGTTTAAGCCTCAGCTATTTAAAAAAAATTGACAAATGAAATGCAGGGAACGTTTGTACACGGGGGACACGTCAAGATGTCTAAAAGTGACAGGAAGTCATTTGGAAATGAATTTTTGCTAACAGGTGCCCTTTGATATTCCGGGAGAATGAGCATTTAAAATGTGATCAATGGCTGCTTAGTGATGGTTTTTTGAGTAAAGTAAAGTAAAGCAAAAATAAGATGATAAAACACAACCTAAAGCTACACAGTGGTAAATAAATAACCTTTTGTGAGTATATGTAATAGAATGAAATGGGGGAAAAAATGTAATACATTATATTTATGAAAACGTGTAGGTCATAAAAATATGCTAGCCTACTCTTCTTAGACAGCGTCTTAACTGTGTCCTCATGTCTTTAAATGGTGATTTAGTGTCTTATAAATATAGTTATGCATGCGTTCTTCAACATTATGGCTATATCTCACAGTGATGACATAGTCGTTTTAAATGATTACGGCTCGTGCCTCAGAATTAAGATTTGCTGTAATGCTGCAAAAATAACATCTGAGCATAACATCTAACATCAAATGTCTCGAATCTAGTCAAATATATCCGCTATATCTTATTAGAAAATCACAACAAAGCTGATAATAACACTATTACGCATATTCCTAGACGTTTAGCATAAATCTCGTTTTATTATTAAATGGTAAAAATCGCTGAATTATCTGACAATAGATCAAACAATTAACAATTAACTACACAGATCTAGGAATCTGTACAGTATATTAGTATTACTCATATTTGTAATCTTATATTAAGGATGAATTGGACTAGATATACAGTAACATGTTTTCATGTAGTAGGGTGTCATTCTCTATAATATGTCAGTACTATCATCATTGTGAGACAAAATAAAGGGTTTATTATTGTGGAAAATGGCTTGTATACAACGTTAGGAGTTATTCCTCTTAACTCCGCTTAAGAAAATGTGATCACGCATTTCCTTCATCCACCAGAGAGAGAGAGAGAGAGAGAGAGAGAGAGAGAGAGAGGTAAATCACACAAACCCATAACACACGCTTACACAAATCTGTCCGGTCCCTGAACTCGTCCAGCTTAGCTGTCTTCAATTAACATCAATTAGCCTTTAGTACTTGAGTTTTTTGTTGTTGTTGTTGTTGTTGTTGCAAATAATAAATGGGTGTGTGTTAGCGTGTAAAAAGTGTGTGTGTGTGTGTGTGTTTGTGTGTACATGTGAACTGTGTAGCAGCTGCTGGCTGGTCCATCTCTCCATGCAGCCGTGCATCTGCTACATCCAGGGGGCATAAACTCACTGCAAGTAGTCCATCATCTGGTTTTCTTTCTCACACACACACACATACACACACACACATACACACATGCACACAATCCAGTTTGTTTCTCTTTTTCTTTTTTTTAAACCCCTTCATGAGCCAACAGAAGTGTAAGAGCAGACCGATATAATATTTATGTGTTTATTAATAATTTTCTGTAAAATAAACAGCCTTTGGACAAAAAAGACAATATCATCTTTGACTCATATACCATGCTGTTTCTCTACACATCCTTCGCCTTTTATTTAAAGTTTCTTTCAGCCTAGGAGCGAACAGTATATTGTAAGGTCGATCAGTGTCCAAAAGAATGAAAAATTCAACAGATATGAAAATAATATAAGGAATAATAATTGAGCCACGATCGATCGAGCGCGTGTTCCCACACACACAAAACTTCAGAGCATAACTTGTTGCTTAAGGAAGAAAAGAAAAAA